>JAUMHB010051197.1:0-16420 GCA_032359685.1 Pittosporum tobira
TTTGTGGTTATGTTTCACACGAGCTCTCACTAGTCTTCTCCTCTCGATACTTGAACTATGTGACAAAATTCATCTAAGCATTAGCTAGATATCTAAAAGAATTAAGAACATGAAACATAACTCACAACAAAATAAACTTGTAAAAGCATGATAAAATGGTAGATCTAATTAATCATGGGCAGGATCCATCTAATCTTATCACAAAGAGAATTAGAACATAGTAAAATTAAATAAGAATAAAGAAGAGTTTAGAACAATATAACACATAAAGTTACTCGTATGAAAAACCTTTGTCTTGTATGAAAAAACCTCCACCGAGCACCGTCTACAACTTCTAGTACTATTATACTAGCTATGAATTATGAAAATTTAGTACATTATTTGGTTTGAGATCTAGGCTATTTATAGGACCAGAATTATAATCCGAATCTAGCTCAAATTCGCACATGAATGGTCTGGATCAAATCCCTCTTTCAGAATTGGAACAGGAATCAAAAACCGAAGTTCGGCCATCTCCCACGAGTAGCCCGTGGCTAGTGCCACGACCGTGGGAGCTGCTGAAAATTTGCCATGTTGCCTTTTTATTTACAGTTTTGCCATTCTTCAGCCCAATTTTGTTACTTGTCCGTTCCAAGCCCAGATTTTCACGAAAATAGGTCCAAAAACCTACAAAACAAAGCTCAAACAAGGAGTAGTGATCCAAACTAAATATATAACAATTATTACATATTTGATTGGGATTTTTAAGAAAATATTGATAAATTAAGAGCAAAAGATAGTAAAATATCAAGTACAAAATAGCTCTTATCAAAGACCAACGTTAAAAAGGAAAGGAGAAGGAAGCTTATTTTTTTAATAAATAAAATCAATATTTAAAATTTTTTTTATATAAATATTTACTACGCAAATATCCAACACCAATAAGGCATTACAAGAGTCGTATATGTTCTCGAGTCTTGCAGAAAGACATGATTTTATTTTTATTTATTGAAATGGTCTTATGCCTTCTCCGAAAGACCTGCCATCAAAATCAACCTTTGTCAATATTTAAAAGTACAAAAAACTTTTGTTAAGTGTGAGTTTATTTTTATTTTATTTGAATGAAGTCTTAGTTCTCGTTTGTGGAATTCACTTGCACCCTGGTAAGGGATTGATTACTTAGACCAGGCAATGCTATTGGTTTGGTCGAACGAAACCAAATCCCATATCCATGTCCTTGTAGGATCTGAAGACGAGTTTTATGGGCTTTGTCGGGTCAAATAAAATGTTAAGTCAAAATTATCAAATTTGAAAATCAATCAAACTTAATAAAAAGACAAAAGTTAATAGAAACTAACATGTCAAAAATAAATATTATAATCAAGTTCAATCAACTTAAAAATAACAAATTAAATGCTAAGTATACATTAGAAAAACCACTTAAATCCTATACCTACCTTAAACCTCGTAGAATTGTAGGATTGTAGGATTGTAGGATCGGAATAAATGTTTTACCAGGCCCAGAGGTGGGCGGGTCGGGTTGAAGAGAAAATACCAAACCCTATTTGTACTAATATGACAATTTATTTCGAGTTTAACTTAAATTTCTATTTTTTTTAGAGAAACAAACAACGAACTAATCTATTACAAATACCATTAAAAACAATAACAAGACAATAGATTTCAGAATTAGAACAGATCTGAAAGAGAAACTTTAACTATAACCATCCTTTTAGAGGCCATTGGTATAATAAAACTATTTGATTGCCTTGATGAACTCAAAACCTGAAATATCCTGTATGTTTTAATTAAGATATTATACAATTATTATGATATCACTAGTTTATTATTTTGTCTTGGGATTTTAGTATAACAAGTGAAAGTGGACTGAAAAATAAAAATAAAGCAGTACGTTAAAACTAAATTAATGAATTTATTCATTGGGTTTAATAAAATAAAATTTTGAGTTCAATTTAATAATATAATTTTTGGACTGAAAACACTTAGAGGTTCTGAGCTTGCTTATTGTGGACTATAGATATGGGTATAAATTAATAATTAGACTTGATATATTTATCATTATTAGTAATTCATTAAAGTTATTTTGGGCTTTATAGACTAATGAAGATATGTTATATTAATATTAGAACTAGCTATTTGATTGCCTTGATGAACTCAAAACCTGAAATATCCTGTATATTTTAATTAAGGTATTATACAATTATTATGATATCATTAGATTATTATTTTGTCATGGGATTTTAGTATAACAAGTGAAAGTGGACTGAAAAATAAAAATATAAAAATAAAGGAGTAGGTTAAAACTAAATTAATGAATTTATTCATTGGGTTTAATAAAATAAAATTTTGAGTTTAGTTTAATAATATAATTTTTGGAGTGAAACACTTAGAAGTTCTGAGCTTGCTTATTGTGGACTATAGATATGGGTACAAATTAATAATTAGACTTCATATATTTAACATTATTAGTAATTCGTTAAAGTTATTTTGGGCTTTATAGACAATGAAGATATTTTATAGTAATATAAAATTATAGAGCTAAAATAAAAAAGACTGAAACCCTAATAATCTATATATATATATAAGAGCACAAGCACTACAAAACTCGCAGAGTCAATTCAAATTTTTAGTTTGCAATTTTGCCTTTTGTTGACATTATTGTCATTGGACTCAACATTAACTCACACAACTCAGTAAGGTTATAATTGACTATTCTATTTAACTCACCGAGTCATGTATCATAGTAATTGCAAATTTAAATACGAAATAACCTAGTTATCTTCCTCTATAATTTTGATATTAAGTACATATTTAATTATATTAAACAATGAAAGCCATTTATATTGTAAGAAGGTGGATAGCCTTGCCACTAACTATATGATAATGGTACTAAAGAATATAAAATGTTAAACAAATAATTGACATTAGCATACCATGCAATTGTTCCACATACAAAATGTATAAGGATATATACGAAATTAGCCCAAATTTTGGTATAATTATTTTCTACAAAATCATGAAAAAATTATAAAAGTGAAGCAAACAATTTCAATAAAACTCACATTTAATCATGTGTAGTGATGATCTTATATAGTAACAAAACCCTTATATATATATATATATATCAAAAGCCACAAGTTGAATAAATAATGTTGTCACGTGATATTAAATGACAACTTCTCACTTGTTAACCTTCCAAGTTCTCAATTTGACAGTATAAAGAGACGAATGAAATGAAACAATTTCATAAAAAATTCTAGTATACATTACATCACAATTCAAAGCAATGGCACTAAACTATGACAACATCCAAATATTAAACTTGAAAGATAAGCCATAGAGCCTCTTTTTTCTTTCTTTTTGGTGAAATAAGCCAGGGACTATTGAAACCAGAGCAAAGAGGATCTACAACATCCGCCTATTTGGAATAAAGAAAGTCATCTATTTGAACATCATCTTCCTTGATGAAGAGGCAAGTCATCAAAGAAATTATATATTTATTATACTACTAATTTGGTATATGTATCAAATTAACACATTCATGTGTGTATATGTATATGTTAAAATGTCTAATGTTAAGTCAATTAAAAAATATCATTTATATATCTGAACCTGTCTAAGTCAATTCACTAGAAAATATAAATATACATCCTACTTATAAAGGCCAAATCAAATTAAAAAAGAAAAAAAAGAAAAATAACAAATAATGTATATATGATACTACTAATTACAAACATTAAATTATATCAAAAATACTACTAAAAAATAAAACATAGATTATACAAAGTAATATGCAAAAAATAATTATATATTAGTAAATAATAGTACTTAGTCCGAGTAATGTCGGACGCTTGTGCTAGTCTATATAAATAACCGCAAACACATAAAATACTTGTTGAATCAATCCATGTTTTTTAGTTTACGCATTTATCACTTTCTGAATGATTTTACCCTCTAATTCAGTAGCTGGCTATCCAAGTTTATATGTCTTTTCATATTTGAGTTGTGTGGCTCAGTGTTTCTCACCTGGACAACAACTGTAGTAAAAACTATTTTAATATATACTTTATATTAATCTCAAATTTGGTGGCACACACAAGCGTCAAAATATATTATAATTTTTATAAGACGGAGAGAGTATAATTTATTTTTTCACATCAAAGCATATTAAAAATATAATTTAATTAATTATGATGACATTTTGATAGAAATCGGCCTTGTTAAGAGCCTGCTTGGTTTTGGTAGCTGTCAAAGGCCGAACTTGAGATTGTGATGATGTTGGTTAATTTGTAGGATGGCGAGTCAAATTGGAAATTTCAAATTAGAACAGTTCCGTTTGATAAATCGGACAAATTAAGACCCATTTTTTTAAGGAGATGGTGCAATGTTTCTACCAAGTATACATAAGATTATTAAGTTTTGAAGATCATGGTTCAACTCTCACATGAGTCAATTAATTAAATCACATAATAATAGAAAATAAACTATTTAATAAAGAGTAATATGATCTTACAATAGTAGGCAAAATGATCTTATAAAATGGGCAAATAATCTCAGCATAACCGGAAATCAAGCCTGAGATCTCTAAAACAGGAGAGGTCTCAGGGCCTCAGTCTTAACCATTGGACTATGACCTCATTGGCACAAATTAAGACCCTTAATTAGGTTGTTTTGCGTTCTGAAATTTGAACTGGTGCGACAGTTGATTCAATTTCATTTTGGATTGACTGCAACCATTGAAGCCGTTTTCGAGTGCTGAACCGCTGGAGTAGGAGGCTGGTGCTGCGTTAAGGCGATGTTTAGGCTTTTTCTTTATACACTGGCCCATTTGAAAGCCTCTGAAAGTTATGGCTCAGTGTAAATTGCAACATTTACTCTTTAAAAAGTTTAATAATGTAAATTATTTAAATTATTTTTATTTTATCAAATATGTCCCATTATTTGATTTATTACTCTAATATTATACTCCACCACTTCATCCACTACTCCAGCTCACCACTTCAATCACTATTCTACTATTTAAAATTATAATATCAATTCTATACTCTATTATTTTAACTACTAATTCGTTATCTAAATTATAATATTTTTAAAGATAATTTAGACAATTTACTCATAATCAAACACATTTTTTAATATTCGCAAAAAATCAAACGATTGTAATTTTTGTGGAACGGAAGGAGTGTGTGTGTGTGTGTGAGCGCATCTATATATATATATATAAATGATTTTATTTTTTTAGTTTTTGCAACTACGTCGAAGCTGATAGCTGAATTACTGCGTTCAGTGATTTTGCAACAGCGAGTTCCCCACACTAATCAGGCTAGGGCTCTTATTGAGGCGATTAAAGCTGTGGGGGAACAGTTGATTGCCGCAAATCTTGTGGGTATGCAACTCAGTTTCTCTTATGGTGACTGAATGTAGTAGAATATTTAAGTACTTGATACCAGTCATTTTTATTTTTTTTTTTACCTTCTGTCTCCGGTATCCTATTGGGGACTTGATTAATCTGAAACTACAGTTTCTCTTATGGTGACTGAATGTAGTAGAATATTTAAGTACTTGATACCAGTCATTTTTTTTTTTACCTTCTGGTCTCCGGTATCCTATTGGGGACTCGATTAATCTGAAATCGAGCCAGATAGAAACTTGATTAAACTAGTATAGCTTCCAACCAGCTGAACCACGTGCTAGGGAATAGTACCAGTCATTTCTGATTCATGCAATTTCCAGTCTTAGAGTCTTGTTCTTTTTTGGGCAAGTCATACCCTAGATCGGTCATTTCTTTTTAATTTTTTGTCGTATTGTGGTCTCATGATATTTAGTGTGAAAAATTGCTAATTATGTGATGCGGGTCCTTATGTCATGCTGATACCCCTCTAATGCCTCCATGAATAAAATATATATTGCTTAACAAAAAGAAAAAAAGTTGTGTGCTCACGTAATTATGTGAACATGAATACTTTAAGAAACATACTCCAAGAAATTCACGTTAAAAAAATACATTGTTTAAAACACTTATTCTTACATAATTACGTACGCATTTGCTTAACTTTCGTGGCCTCTAAAAGAAACATAATGTTCATCGGAAAATCATAGGTTAAAATTAACTCTCATTGCTAGAATACTTCAGAAATCAATGTTCTGATTTATGAGAATTTCCTCTTGATTTGAGGGATGCAACGACATTAATTTTTAGATGTCAAAAGTTTCCAGGCAATGAAAAATACCTCCAACGAGTAGAATTGCCAATATGATAAACGTAAACGTACAGATCCCAGCAAAGCACTGTAAGTTCCCCAAAGCTTGATATTAGATGAAACCGTATCGCTCATAAATATGTGACAAATTGATTCCAAAAAAAATGCCATTCATTCAAGACAATAATAAACTGTCACTGAGGCATCAGATTGGATTAACATGAATGCAACTAGTTTACCCCATTTATTTTGGGATCAAAGTTTGCTTTTTCTTCTGAATTGTTTATTCTCAGTTCGTCCAAAAGGCTTTTACCATCAAGTTTCCTGTTGACGAACCATCTTACAAAGTCTTGGTTACGTATTGTCTTGTAATTTGGTAGATTATTCTTGACAAGCTCTGGGAGAGGACCGATATCGGCTTCCATGTGCGGACCGTGAAATGTAGCAATGGAAAGTCTTTCTTTTTTGTGGTTCACAACAGCTCTATGCTCGATGCTACTGTATTCTCCATTACTTAATATCTGCATTTAAAATAACACAATTTACATTTTGTGTTGTCAAGTAAACTTGTTATTAGAAAACTCTAGATAATGTCTACATTCATAGTGAACGAATGTGTTTGGTGTCCAAGTATATGTATTTAGTTGATTAGGTGCACGGTGTGTTTAGAAGTTCATGAATGTCACTAATACTAGATAAGTATCCTATGTAGCCTATAAAAGGCCTTGTACTTGTTGTTTTGAAGTTAAGTGGAGTCGAAACCAATCATTCTGAGTGTTTTTACAATTTACCCACTTCCCCTGCAAATTGTATCTTCTCCTCATTTCTACTATATTTCGTAGGTTCCAAAATTTTTAATTGATACAAGTGGATGATGAGAGAGACACGGGACAATAATTTGTAGGTTTCAAATTTTGTTATTGATAGGAGTGAAAGACGAGAGAGATGCCCCCGCGCCCAACTGGGGATGGGTGATAAATGCTTAATTGATATATTATTTTATTGATTTATCTTTTGATTTATCATTTAATTTGCAAGGATTTGGTTTTATTATCCTTGTGGTGGGCTAACAAATGATCTATTCGGAGAATTGGATATGTTCTTTGTTTTGGACTTATTTTGTAGTGATTTGGGCCTAAAAGGAACTTAATTAAATGAAAATCGAGTCAATGACCAATCTCAAAAGGACAAGGTTTGCCATAAATTGAAGTAGGAAACAAAAAAAGATAGCAGAGAGTTTTATGGTCATAATTACGGCAGTAATTATGACCGTAAAGGACCATACAGCCGTAATTTGGCCTGTGAACCAGCCCATGCAATTTTTCGCGAATTTTGTTGACTTTTCCGTAAGGTTTTGATCGATGCGATTTTGGGTTTTTCCTTTGACATGGACCAAGACAACAAACCTAATTAGAGTCAAATTGTGAGAATCACTAGTATTGTAGCTATATAAACCCTCTCCTGGCTCAGAAAAAAGATTGGAAAGCTATCAACGAAAAAATTCTGCCAACTTCTTACGAGTTTTTCTTTCTATTATATTTTGTAGTGTAAATATGTTCTATTTTTTTTTTTTTATGTTAAAACTAGACGGATCATATCTATGATTAATTGAAATGTTTATGTAGACTTTATCATGTATTTGTATTAGTTTTTCATGCTTATTAAGTTATGATTCATGTTCTTAATGTTTCTAATTAATTGGTCATTAGTTAAACGATCTAGATTAATATATTTAAGGACTTAATTGTAACGATATATTAATAGCTCAATTGAATCATAACTATAAATTAAATCTTATTATAAATAGTTCAAGGTGATTTGTGTAGTTTCGGTAGTAATTAACTTTAAAACGGTTAATGAATCCGGAAATTTCATATAACTTAATGTTCTCTTAAATTACATGATAAAGTCAGTAAACCCTAAATTATGATTGGATAGGTAAAGTCGAAATCTTGGCATATTTTCTCTATATTGTTTAATCTCTTATTTAGTGTATATCTAATTGTTAGAATAGTTAATTATTATTTTAGCCTATTAAAAATCAAAAATTTATTATTTGCTAGATAAAATAAAGACTAGAATAGTGGTACATAGTTGACATCAATCTTCGTGGGAGCGATAATGTGAGACCCTGGAAATTTAAACAAATGCCATGAAAATAAATTGTACTTTTGGAATGCAAATTTTATACACGTTTATCAAATTATTTATAATTGATGGAAAGGGTATACAAGAATCCTCCTAGGTATATATATAATTAAGTTTCATTGAGTTTAAACTTAGAGAAGCAATGTATGGACGGTTCTAGAAATTTTATTTGGCCAACCGTTAAACAAGAAATTAAGAACGGTGAATAAGATGAGAATAAATTATGGATCGGTAAAAGTGCAAGTGGACTCATGAATTTGAATTAAAGAGGAATTAAAGAAGTGGAGCAAGCCCGTTCTTGGAGATAACTGGATTTTTGAAGTATCAGGGAAGACCCGAAGTTACTCAATTTTTAAGGCAATGTGAAAGTATTATTTATGTAGCCGACCCAAGTTAAAATTATTTAGTTAAGATCCGAGTAGGAAATGGAATAAAGGTGATTAAATATAGGCTAAGGCAAATTATAAGAATTTAAGGTGAGGCTAAAGTGAAAGACTAAGCCAAGAAGGGGGATATGGTTGAAATCTTGAAAAGAGAAATGACTTAATAATTATTTCATCCAAACCTCGAGGGAAGAAATGGTAATTTACAAATAAAGGTGTGAAATAACTAAAGTGTCCTTGAGGTGTCAAATTCTTGTGGTTCCTTCGAAAATATCCAAGGGCAAAATAGACATTTCACCAAATAAGATTTTTTCTTCTTCTTTATGAGAAAAATTCAGCAAATTTGGACAAAGGGGAGCCCCATTCATATGCCAACTTAGAAGAGAATAGAGAAAAGAAAGAGTTCTAGAGAGAGGAAGAGAGCAACCAAGAGAAATCTTAGCTATTCCTAGCAAAACTAAACCATCCAAGCATAGATTCAAACCTCCCATACACTCTTAACCTCCAAACATGCAAGAAATCATCAAAAATGAGGCTCAAGAGCTGGATTAGGGGCTGATTAAAGAGGATTTGGAGACTAGGAGGCAAGTGGAGCAAAGGAATGAGTGGATCTTGCAAAGAAAATCAAGAAAGGTATGAAATTTCTCCTAATTTATGATTTCCATGGCTGGTATTAGGTGTGTATGATGTGTATTGAGTTGGTTAAGATCATGTATTGGTAGCCTAGTTGATGAATTATAAGTTGGTTGTCACAAAAGAAAGTTCAAACATGCTGAAAATCTGGAATTTTGACCTATGGGTTACTATTTATAAATTACACAAACATTAATGAAATTGTGAAATGGTCATGAACTATTATTGGAAGTACTTGGACAAGCTTATATGATCTCCACCAAGTTTCGTAATTTTTGGAGTTTATTTGATATTTTAATAAATTATTGGAAGTAGCTGCTATAAATTTTTTAATAAAACAGAGAAGTTGGAATCGGCAGCCTATGATCAAAAATCTCTATAAAATAATATACATATGATTTATACACGAACATTTTTGTGAGATTAGTTAACTTGATAAAAAACATATCTATAGAAGGTTGTGTAGAAAATAAGGTCATTTAGAATTTTTATAAAATGCTAGAAAATAGGGACAGTAGCATCCCGAATTTCTAAAAAAGTGTACTTTTTGG
This sequence comes from Pittosporum tobira, assembly GCA_032359685.1. Taxonomy (NCBI): domain Eukaryota; kingdom Viridiplantae; phylum Streptophyta; class Magnoliopsida; order Apiales; family Pittosporaceae; genus Pittosporum; species Pittosporum tobira. The sequence continues at coordinate 9,916 of JAUMHB010051197.1, forward strand.
ACCAAATTTACAAATGTGGATAAAATAGCCTACACGAGAATAAAATATAAAACGTTTCGTGTACAAATTGGGGGATAACTTATTTATACTTTCCCAAAATAATTACTCTAATCAAAAGTTTTTACTATTTTATAAAAATACTTGAAGTAGACTGCTGCAAGGCACTGCCAGAGCAATTTTTTTGTAAAAGTTTCTGAAATTCAAAGTATCATAACTTTTTCATACGAAGTCGAAATTTGACCATTTTTATGTCAAAACGAAAATCTAGAAGTCTAGTTTCTGAATAGACCAATATCACAGTCATACCTATTCTATAGCCAAATTTATTAGATTGTTAGTGCTACTGATGTAGTAGGTAAAAAGTGATAAATAGTAAGATGAAATGTTAAGGAAGATTTAAGGGTCTAGAAACCTTGGAATGACGTTTTTAAGTCCTTTTGATGTTAGAGACTGACTTGGGGAAGGTGAGGAAAGTTCATAGTATTCGAGTCAACGATTCAAGGCAAGTACAATTCTCGCTTTTTCTATAAATGTGTATACGAGCATGTTGTTAAACAAATGTTTTGTATGAGGTTTAAGATGAAATTTAATACGTGCATGAAAAATGAGATTATGTTAAAGTTGTAAATGAGGCATGATTTTAATGTAAAAGTTCAGACATAACATGTTTTCAAAATGAAAGAATTGCATGAGTTTTCATTACTTGTGCATACATGAAATGTTTATAAGAAAATGTTGAGTATGCAAATGAGATGGAAGACCCATGGGAGTGAGTCCCATGGTTGATGTGATGAATGATGAACCGATAAAATTCTGGGATTCCATAGGAACGGGTCCTATGGTGTAGGACGTAATTCCCTGCTTTGAGATGTGCATAATCTCTAATGGTCCCCATTTGGTCTGTACTGTGTATTAAGACTAAGCGGAGAATTGATGGCAATTGACGAAAAATGATGGTAAAGTTGAAGGTTAATGCATACTCAATAACGGTAAAGTTGAATGTTAAAGCATACTCAAATTTTGCATGATGTTAAGCCCGATTGAAATGTTAATCATATACTAAAATGAATTTATTCTTGAAAAAGTTCAATTATGAATGATTACGTTATTTTAAGAATATAATTGTTGAGCTTAATTGCTCACCCTTGCTATTATTGAATATTTTATTGCAGTTAGATAAGATCGGATCGAGAACTAGCTAGAGAGAGTGGAACGAGATTGACACTGGAGATTTGTCTAGCCCGAGGAAGAGGAGCTGAAAGGAGAAAACTCGAAATGATTACATACTATATTTATTCTTAAAAAATTGTAATATTAATTAAACTCCGCTGCAAAGTCATTAAGAAATGGTTGTAATTATAAGTATGGAAGTCTGAAGAGGAGTTGACGACCGGTCTATGAGTTTAGCAGGTGTACGGAGACCGGGACGTCACATATAATCTTTTATATTATAATTTGATTGGTGTACACTTTCACTAAATCCCGATCAATGAGGGAAGGGAGATGGGGGTGGCATCTATTATTTACCCTTTATGTTACAATACAATAATTATAATTCAGAAATATATACTACAGTGGGCACTGGGTAGGAAAGCAAATGCCAACCCTATGTCTGGATTCTTCTTTGAATCTGTCCCCATCCAACCCAAACCCGAAAGTCTGGGTAGGTTGTGTGAACCATATCCATAGTATATACTTGTGTAAACAAAAATAGTTACCTCTATAATGTCGCCTATGTTGATGATTATTGCCCCGGGAATAGGCTTCAAAGGTAACTGATATGGATCGTCCTAAATTAGGGTTAGGGCTTCCACCTTGGCCCTAACTAGGGTAACGTGGCATCCCACATGGCGACCTAACACTCACGTGGCAATATGACATCCGACCAGCCTGCTCCTATCCTCAAGGCTCGGTCATGCACTGCAAAGTATCATATCCGACCGGCCATCCTCAAGGCTTGGCAACCCGCCACGCCTAATGAATGATCAGCCTCTGGCATCCGACTCCCAGAAAGTGCAAAGCTCGGCCAGTCGGCCTCCAAGAGTCTTTACCCCATCGATCCGCCTGGACTTCCACCATTAGGAACTCCCAGTCTGCGGTCCCGGCTTACCCAAGAAGCAGGTCCATTCGGCCCACCAGACACGCCTGTCCCTACCTGGTCCGAGCCCAACGGCCAAAAGCCAAAAAGCGAGTTCCCAGACTATCAAATCAGTCGCCTAAACCTACAACTCTGTCAAATCAAAGCAGGCGTGCCATACCTGTTGTCAACTCACAGCAGGCGCACCATGCCAACCTCATCGGGCTGCGGGTCACAGAGGCTATAAATGCATCCTCCTTCACACAAGAAGGGGGCTTTTGCTCAAAACACAAAACAAAGTCAATACGCTACAACCCACCGGTAACTCACCGGAACACTGCAACACACTCCAAAACTCTGAAAACACTCCGGTAATCCCTTCCCTCTCCACTCAATAATCAGATTATCATCTCATCCTTGTTAACTTAAGCATCGGAGAGGGGAATGAGGGAACACCCCTCTCGTGTTTCCCGTTTCTCAGGGTTGCCTGCTCCTGCTATTGACGTGTGCCCAACTAGAAACGAGGTTTGGAGGAGGTCAAAGATCAGAGTTATCCCAACAATTGGCGCTAGAAGGAGGGCCGCTTTACTCTGCCATACATGATTTACCTCCATACTAAACCCCTTTTCAGCACATATGTCAACTCATCAAAGCACTACAACCACCACACTAGAGATCCACACTGCTGGAAAAGCACTTGGAAAAGCACATGCAACAATTCCCGACCACCGAGAAAAATGGGTCAACGACGTCCCACTCAACACCGGGGATAGCATCCCAGAGGCAACCTCCTCCGACTCCCAACGTCGCTCCCGAACTCAAAGGAGATGCGACCGGAGGCGACACAAAAAGGTCGAGTGGCACCAAGACGCTCGAGACCTCCTAAACTCCCGCCAGGACGAGTAGCTCACAAGGCTACTCCAAGAACGACACAACATTACTTTCGAAATCGATAGGCTAAGGGGCGAACGGCATAATCGGACCGACTCCTCACGTGAGCAAGGAGCCCACCCACCCATCACTCCTCCCGGACAACAGACTCTCGATACCGGCCACCAAAGCATTCACAGCACAAGCGGACCCGACCCCAGTCTCCCTATAGACCCGAGTTAAGGGAACTGGAAGAATGCAAGAAAATGATTGCAACCCTGGAGAAATTGCTAGCCGACCGGGAGACCATGCCAGAACACTGGCCCAGCTTGGGAGGCACCTGTTTCGCCTTGCTCGTTGACTTCTCCCCGACACCTGAACTAGTACCTCGGCCATCTGAACCAGTAGCTTCAGCGTTAATTTTCGCTCAACCTCATGACTCAGTGCCGAAGCCATGACCGAAGATGGGAATGTTGTCCTCGTAGAATCCGGGCTCCTTGACCTCGTCGATCACCGGGACCATGTCCTACATTGTAATATTTTGCTCAAACGACAAAATCAGTCGGCAAATCTTCATTTGCACATATTATAATAGTTTGCTCGCCTAGATACGACGAACTTATTTATCAATAAAAGTTTAGCACAATTAAATGTCCTGTACAATTTATACGCTCTATTTACATAGCCATTAAGACTTGGTCCAAAGAGCACAAGCACACTGCTACACCTCATACACTCCATATACGCGGCCACAAACATCTAGCCCGAAGAGGTACGCTCTATCTGCACAGCCATAAATGCTTAGCCCGAATAGCACGTTACATCTCATACATTCCATCCGCGTGGCCACCAAAGCTTGGTCCGAGGAACACAGGTACACATCTTACTGTTGCACTATCGACCCGCGTGCCTCACAATTAGCTCAGGCACACAATTAAACAATTACAATATACGCACCTTAGCACAGTTATAATCACTTGATCAGAGGAGCACAGAGCAAACTCATCATGAACGTCACTCACATGCTCCATCCGTGCAGCCATAAATGCTTAGTCCGAGGAGCACGAGTCGACCAACCATGTCTACGTTTCACTTAACACTCCATCTATGAACAAGTAAACATAACCGCAAATACAGTCCTTGACATGCTTATATCACTTGGTCCGAGGTGCATAAGTAACTAACCATGCGAGTCACTCATATGCTCCATCTGTGCAGCCATAAACACTTGGCCCAAGGAGCACGAGTAGACTAACCATGCTCATATTTCGCTTACATGCTCTCTCCGCCCACCAATGAGCATAATCGCAAGGCACTAACCCCGGCTGGTGCTATCCGCCCGGCCTTGGGGGCAACTACACTCTTAACCTGACACTACTCCCACAGTTACTCCTAAGTTTCACCATGCCTAAGGTAAACCATAAGCATGATAAAATTGGGGGGCATACTACAGATAGGCCGCCGGGTCCCTTGGCTTAATTAAATAGCCCAATTTAATTTAAAATTAGGACCCAGTTATCCGACCGGCATTTCAAAAACAATAATGAATTTGCTCGAATCACCCCAGTTATACAGTTATTTTTCAAAATTGTGAGTTATCACACTTGGTGGACTTTCAGATTTTAATCTTCAAACAAGTCCTAAGCTGTTACACTTGAAAATTTTATCAAAATCATAAATAACCAGACGGCCTCAGTTCAAAACAAGTCTTATACAAGACCGAGTCCAACAGCTTGCAAAATTCAACAGCACTATACAGGATCGAGTCCAACACTTTGCAAAATTCAACAGTACGAAAGTTTAAATTTATATTTCATTAAATCGCTCGAAAGAGTTACAATGAAATTCGAAAATACATTTTCAAAATTAAAAATCCTATTTGCTACAAAGCCTATTCTACAGCTCAGCAGGCGAACCAGGCAGCTTCTCCCCCAGAGGCATCCCAGCGGGCTTCTCCACAGCTCCCTCTACAGCCTGCTCGGCGTACTCAGGCTCAGAGTTAACAGCCTTCAGATCTTCCATGAGATCCATGATGGCCTTCATGTCCATGCCCCTCTTGGAGCCCTGATGGACCGCTCTCCAAAAACCCTTCAGAAATTCATCGGTCGAGGCATGAAGGATCATCTCCTAGAACTCGGTCGAGCCTTTAAACATCTCGACCGCCCTCTCGGAGGCCGACTCCACCTAATCCCTATAGCCAGCTTCCTTGATCCTCCAGGCGTCCCGCTCAACTTCGAGCTCCTTGTTGAGCGACACCAAGGCAGCTTCCGCCTGCACGGTCCTCACCTTGGCCACCTTAGCCCCCGCAACCTTTGCCTCAGCCACCCCCAGCTTTAGAGAGAATTGCTTCTCCCTTTCCGCGGCCTCCTTAAGCTTCAGGGAAAACATCTTGTCCCTCTCGGCGGCCTTCAAGGCAGCCACCTCCCGAACGGCCCCTCCAGCAGCCTCCACCTTGGCACCGGCCCCCCTCACGGTACCCATCATCCAGCTCATCGCGTGCAACAACAAGTCGGGCGGATTCAAAAATGCACAAAAAGACTTGATTGAAAACACCGAGGAAAAATAAATTACCTGAACCATCCAGAAGGCCCCGTTCAGGGAATAATCTTGATAAGAGGATGAGTCGATCTCCTCTCAATCACCTTTTAACGGCAGATTCCTCAGCAAAGCCCTGATGGCCGCCTTCTCCTGGTTACCATCCAACACCGAGCTCCCGGTAGGAATCGACCAAACATGCACCATATCGGTCCCCTTAGAAGACTTCGGCTTCTTCTAGGCCAACCCCATCTCGGTGGAACCCAGCTCCCCGACAGGCCTCTTCTCCATGGCGGTCCTCTCCATGATAGCCCCTAGCTTCTCCGTACCAGTCACCTTCGACTGGCCCACTACCGCCGTCTTCCCCTTGTCTGTCGGCCCCGTCGCCTATATCAGACCACTAATGGAGGCAGCCTTAGGGGCCGGCTGTGGCCCGATTACTACCCCGGCATAACTCAGTTTCCTAGCATCAGTCTCAGCAGCATGCCCTGATGATGCCACCTTGTCTCTCTAAGCCAACCGTTGAGTCCGGGCAAACATCTCGTCGACACCTGCAAAATACAAAGATAAGGTTAGACGACCGGGCCGAACGGGAAAACAAACAATAAACAAAAATAAAAGGAAGCTCCTATAAACCCACATTCGTGCTCTATCAACCAAGTGTTGTCCCGGACCACACTATACTGCCAGGGGCCTCCCCCTTTGCCCACACCAGCGAATAGCCTGTACTCCTCCAAGGTCCCCCAGTCAGCTGTACCAGCGCATGGTACACCACCTTGCACGGCCTTCCCCATCCAGGCAACACTGTCAGATCATCCCTGGTAAAGAAGAACCACTCCAATTTTCACTTCTTGTGCTTTGACTGTGACACCCCCAAATCTGGGTATTCACACCCCGACTTGAGTTGTCAAGTTATTAATAACTTTATAACTTACAAATACACAAGACTTTAAAGTATACAAGGTTATAATACTATACAACCTATCATACTAGAAATATTATCCTGCACACTCTACGCAAATT
>JAUMHB010051219.1:3802-16415 GCA_032359685.1 Pittosporum tobira
TGCAGAATCTAAAATTTATGACCCATTATTATTATGATGATTTTTGTGGAATTCAATAGATATTATTGATTTTAAGGTTTAAATATTTTTTTTAGAAATATTTATAATATATACATAAAAGGTTCCAAGAGATATATTATGATAGACGTAATTGCGTATATCATAATGCATCAAAAAATATACATCTTAAATAATATAACAATTAAATATATTATATTGTATTCATTTTTTTTTTTTCTTATAACTAATTATATTAATTGACATTGAACAGATTCTCCGTTACAATTTAACAATTAATGTAAAAAAAGTTAAAATACATCTTTATTTTCTTTGTAATACGGTTCCGACTGCTGAGTGACGAGTGACGAGTGACGAGTGACGAGTAACGAGAGAGAAAGAAACGACGACGTCAAAAATAAAGCACGACTCTGGTACGTGGATTTCAAGCCTTATGTTCTGTACACAAATTTTAAAATAAATATATATATATATATATATATATATATATCCCCTCCCCCTCCTCCCCTGCTCTATCGATTTCATGACTAGCACAGATCAGCCATTCTCTCTCCTATGGTTTACGTGCTTCCATTATCGTTCACTCTGAACCTTAAATAGGAGTTGCTGCAATCTGGCAAACAAAATCATCAGATATGATAAACTAATTGCTGGTTCGGTTACTTGTTAATTACTGTAACATTTGTGTCTCTAGGTTTTGTTGATCTTCCTTCGATGGCGTCAGCTTCTTCTGTGGCGAAGCAGTGCTTCAATTCGAACTGCAAAATAGGGTTGGAACAACCGAGGAAAGGCTGGCGCCGCCGCACCGGCGACTACGCCGACCTATGCGATCGATGCGCGTAAGCATATCCAGTTTTTGACTTTTAATTTCAGCTTGTAGTTACTTTTGAGTTTTAATAGTTGGAGTTTAATGTGTTGTTTTGGTCTATTTGGTTTTGTTGTTAAGTGGAAGTGTGTAGTGATGTATACAAAGGTTTGAAATGCTATATTTCGTTTTGAAGAGATTGATTTTTTTCCTTTGGGCGTATGCATTTAGTTGTGTAAAGTTTGATATTGTCATTCCCAAAATTAGAGATACATTTTGATTTTTGAAAGTTAATTTGAGAAATCCCGATGTTCAAAATTTGTTCGAATTTATTGGATTTTAGTATAAAGTATTGTAAACTGACTAAAAGTACTACTGATTACCATATTTGTTGCTTTGAAGACTTTAAAATGAATTCTTATCAATTTTGAATTTTAGGGTTTCACAAAGTGACTCAAATTATATTTAATTTTTGAACGTGTGAGTAAAAAATTAATTCTAGTTTTGTAAGTTACAAATATGGTACTTAGAAGTAACTTTTAGTTACTTCACAATAGTTAATCGTTGGTTGTATTAAAACTAAATAGATTCATATCAATTTTGATTTAGGATTTCGCAAATTGACTTTAAAAAGTCAAAATGTATCACTATTTTTGTACAGAGGGAGTAAAACTTGAGTTGCATTCATTAAGGTTGTAATTTCCACTAGGCTTAACTGCATTAAGGAAGAGAATATGGCCTACCCTTTTCTTTTTATGTTTTTACTTGTATTTGCTGAGAACCTTATTTGAAACATTTCAAGTGTTAAGATTTATTGTTTTCTAGATTGAATTGAAGAACTTCCTAGGAACTGTTTTCCAGTAGGAAAAGCAACTATTTATTATTGCATGTTTCAGTCTTATAACATTAGAAGTTTACACTAAAAACAGAAATTTATGTTGTAAATATTTGTTGAGAAGTTAATTGGAGTTATTCAACTTTATCCATTTTCCTTAAAGAGAAGCTCTTAATATATACAAGTGTAACTATTTATCCAAGCATAAATGTATAATGCCAGAACTGAATGTAAGTGACTTAAATTCTTCTCATGTTCTTTAAGTTTTCATTTTCCTTTGTTTTCCGTATTACCAGTTGATTACCAGGTAAACCTTAATTTTCTAATAAGATGATACTCAATCCATTGCGAACTGAATCTAATTTCACTTTTTAGTACATGTTTAAAGGTTTGCGACCTGCACACGCAGAACAATTTTTATTATTCTTAGGAAAAGTATTGTTTACGATAAAATTTGTGATTGGGATAAATTATGGTTAAGTGTGTGGTTGGACAAATCTTATATACCTAACAATATCAAACGTGACTCTTCGTAATATCTGCTTGAGCTTGGAATTGTTGTATGCTATTTATATCTTGCTTGACACCCCCCTCCATTTCCCCTTTTTCACCACAAAAGAGGAGAAGAACCCTGTAATACTTTGTGTACCTCTATTAAATACGTATTCAACTAAATCCTCAGATATCACTTTGATGTTTCTAACATCTCATTTTTCTCTATAAGATCTTACATATGTTGACCCTGTATTTGATTCTAGTTCTGCTTACGAGGAGGGAAAGTTCTGCGAGTCTTTCCATTTGAATGCTTCTGGATGGAGGTCTTGTGAGTCCTGTGGGAAGGTCAGTGTTTTTTTTTTCTTCTAATAATTTAATTTTCCTTCTAACTAGGCAATTTTTCATTTCAGTGATAGTATCTTTTCAATGTAATTTTCAGACTAACTTTCATTATCTTTTTGGGTTGTATTAGACATTAAATTGTATGTGAAGACTTAGTCCATTTTTATCATAGAACCCAGTCATCTAATTATAAAAGTCTTTTGCAGCAAATACATTGTGGATGTATTGTTTCATTTCATATGTTCGTACTATTGGATGCTGGAGGGATTGAGTGCATAAACTGCACTAGGAGAAGTTTCATTTTGGTATGGATTATTTTATATGTTCTATATGCTTTTCTTGGGCCACGAGGGTGTTCATCATGCTATAACTGGAATGTCCTTTGTTTTGAACTATGCATATTGATGTCAATCCTTAACAAGGATTGAGACTTTTCTGCTATAATTTGTCCAGTAGTAGGCCCCTTTAAGTAGAGATGGGAACAACTAGCAAGACTATCAAAGCTGTCTTTAGGAGCTAAAGAGAAAGCAGCCAATAAAAGAAATCCGAAATTTTTTTCCCAGACCAGACCTCACTTGGGAGTTAGTATATTATTGTTATGTTAGATTTGCTTGATAGATTGTACCAAGTAGCTCTGGCTCAATTGTAATTTAACCCTGGCATGGGAGGACTTGTCACATTTTTTAGCCTCATTGTAAGATTATCTTGTAGCATACACGACTTAATCTTCTTGTGGGAACAAGGTAGTATCTACCCACCCCCCATACACACTACAGTAATTAAGAAAATGTCAATTTTACATTTATTTTTGTAGAATATTGTTGGTTTCTTATTCTGCTAGGCACACGTAGAGTTATAAGTCACCTGCACCCACGGTACCCACATCCACTCTGCAAGTCAGACCCCCCAAATGAGTTTATGTTATACTACTTCATGGTATATAATGTCCAAACACAATCTTAGCTAGTTGGATGCGGATAAGCGAACTAAGGAATGAAAATAGAGGCTCCCTATAATTTTTATGTAACAAGGAACAAACTGTTAAAGATCAGTGAACCTACATTATAAAGATCAAAAATCCTAAAATGATCTTTGTTGTTTGCCAGATACCAATTCTATATTGATTTTCTTTGTTTCAGACACCAAATCCTGCGTGGCCTCCACCTTCGCTTATCCTTCCTGGACTTCCTGATAGTATCAAAGATTTATCGGTAAAAAATTGGAGTTCAATTGCTTCATCGGGACCTGTACCTTGGCGTCAAGCACCTAGTTTGTTTCATTCAGAAATGCATCGAAAGACTCCCTTTGAAGTTGACAAGCCCAGTGGTTTTAACCGACTCCTTGCTAGTGAAAGATTGTGTGCCTCTTCCCTAGATATGAACAAAATAGTTGACTTTTCTGAAAGATTAAATAATCAAAACCTGAAGACTGATGGTGCATCACAAATATTTGAGAATGGGACTTCTGGTATACTTCTTCTCTATAGATATATCTATGCTGGGAGTAAATAATATAAGAGCATGATTGACTTTTGAAAAGTCAATTTTGAACTTTTTCAAATTCACATTAACATGGGTCCAATTTAGTTTTGAGAAAAATAGTTTTTTGTAACCAATACTTTTTTCAAACAGTTTAAGATTTTTCACAATTGAATTGACTATAATCAAATAAATTCATGTACTTTTTAGGCTGAAGTGTTATAAGTCGACTTTTCAAAAGTCAATGATGCGCGTATATTTTGAAAATGAGCAAGCATATCGAAACCTGAGTTTGCTGGCTAACCTGTAAAGACCATTTCTACCACAGGAAGCAAGTTTGAGGAGCAACCTAATCCTTATGTAAACGCCCAAAAGTTGACCCTTTTAAAAAATGAACCTTTTACGCCTCATTTTAGTCTAACTGTAAATACGACATCAAAAAGTCAAACATCTGAGCAAACAAAGGCTTCCAGAACTCTTACACAACCAATCCCTCCACCTGCGGCAGCAGGGAAGCAATTCTGTAGTCCTCCTAATCGATTTGACTCATCTAGTGAAGCCCAAACCCGCAATGGAAGACCTCAAGGTCCAAATCAGTTGCTTCAACGGTACTGGCCCAGAACAACTCGTGAGGAGCTACAACAAATCTCTGGAGCGTATCCTTATTCGTGATCAAATACGTATTGCTTATCCTATTATGATTGCATAAAGATTAACAATATGAAATTTAGGTGGATGACCTATTTACTATAAAAAATTGCAATCATTTGTGTCTCTGATTTGTTGAGCAGCAATTTAGCACCGGGTTAACCTTAATCAGATTTTAGTTCAAACACTGTAATGACTCCTTTGTTTGAGAAGATGTTAAGTGCTAGTGATGCTGGGAAGATAGGGCGTTTAGTTCTTCCGAAAAAATGTGCAGAGGTGAACTTTAACTCTTCTTATTAATCTTCATTGTGTTGTACTTAAATCTTCAACATATCTATTTAGAAAGTTGAGCAAACTGATAAGTGTGTACATATGCTGCATGTGTATTTATATGCGTTACGCATGTTGTATTCATAAGATACATTCTGGTTTATTCTCCACGCGTACAAAATGCTATTTTAAATTTGCAGATTATAGTTTACGTCGTCTTATCTATATTTTTTATGTGCAGACCTACTTTCCGCCAATTTCTAACCCCGAAGGAATGCCTCTCATGGTGCAAGATTTGAAAGGGACGGAGTGGGCATTTCACTTTCGATTTTGGCCAAACAATAACAGCAGAATGTACGTATTAGAGGGGGTCACTCCTTGTATACAGTCTTTGCAACTGCAAGCGGGAGACCGGGGTAAGAAATCTTTGCACCTGAAAGCAATGTTCTTTTGTTTCAGTTACCTTTTTTTCCCGGGTTAAGTTGTTTATTGTTATACTAAGAAATCTAGCTTAAGATTTGCTTTGGGACTCACAAGGAAGGGGAAACATTTTGCTACTCTTGTTTTATATTTTCAATGACATTGCTTGTACTTGTAGTTGTCCCCTGCCCTTCAATCTTCCTCAATCTTTTTTAAATTACTTTTGAGTAATTTCTGCTTTGATTTGATGTTCTTTTTTCCCACTTGTTTCACTGTACAAATAATTTTTTACTTCTTTTTCCATCTTCTTTCATTCTATGTCAGTACCGTGCTTATTCAAATTCATAAAACACATATACTTATCCCATTTGTTGTCTTCCAACCCTAACTTTTCTTGCACTCCGATTTTCCCCTCGATTTGAGTCAAATGGTTTTTGATTTTGATTTTATAATGATTAATGAAAAAACTTATTATCCTCTGATGTGGGACTGAGATATGTTTGTCTTTGTTCAGTAACATTTAGTAGGTTAGAGCCAGAAGGAAAGTTGGTCATTGGAGGTAGAAAGGCTTACTACGCTCCCCCATCAAATCAGGTTTGATTAGTATGTCCTTATTTAAAATTATGTGTTGGTGAGGTTTAGGAAAGAAAAAAAGGTATATTTGGTATTCATGTGACTTCATATCAATTTTTGAGTTCTGGATTAAAAAAATATAAAGATTTAAATATCTGACAGTAAGTCTTTGGGTTATGTTCGTTATTGCAGAGTAAAGGTTTAAATAATATTGGTAATGGAGCTTCAGTGTCATCTAGCCTTTTGGGAATGAAGCAGGCAAACTCTGCGAACCCCAGCACATGGCTGGCGGTTGATAAACCTGTTTTCCGTAGTAAGAGGAAGAGCAATAAACGTATACGAATCGAGAGCGAGGAGATGATAGAGCTGAAGCTCAATTGGGAACAAGCTCAAGGATTGTTCCGTCCACCTCCAAACAATGTCCCCAGGATTGTGGTAATTGAAGGCTATGAATTTGAAGAATTTGAGGTACTAAAGTCTTTGTTTATTTTTTTTCAATTCTTTTTTGGGGTAAAGAATCTGTAATATATGTGATGAAAATTTGAATCAGGGTCTTCTAGGGAAATTATAACATAGCTGAGTATTTTTGGTTATATAATTCATACCTTTTTCCTTTCAAGTTTGTTGAACTTTATAGATCATGTTAGTTTTGTAAATTCAGCATGTACTTGATGCTTCTTTTTGAAACATTTGTTTGCTTTTAACAGGAGCCACCAATTATAGGCAGGCCTACTATTTTAGCAACAGATCATGTGGGGTAAGTCTCTCGTGTGTTCATTTTTATTTTAACTAGTTTGTTATGCTCTTTTTTGGGAAAATTATGTTGGACAGATTTAGGCTGTGGCATATTATGCTGAAAGAAAATATTGGTTAACATTTTACTCATAATGTTGATACTTCCAGAAATTTCATATCCTGTAGGATTTTTGTGCTCATATTTCCTCCATTCCAGAATATAAGAGTAAAATGAGTTTTTAGTTTGTTCCAAAATATAAGAGCAAAATGGATTTTAGAACACACTTTTACTCGAAATTTGACTTTTTTTTCACATCCCTTCTTCGACACTCTCTCCCAAAAATCTTTCTATAATCACTCAAGACTTATCAAATTATCTCTTAGTATGTAGTCATTGTGTGCAATTATCAAAACTTATTTTGCTGTTATCATTATAACTAATCTAATCAACATTTGTTATGAAATATCCAAAATTGAATATAAATATAAAAACTCACATGAATAATCTATAAATAGTGACTTGTATCAATTTTTGGCTAAATGGATGAATATTTTTTTTAATATCAACTTTTTAGCAAAACGCTTTTATACTTTGGGACAAAGGGAGTATTTATAATTGAAAATTTAATTCTGTCTCCATCCCATTTTATACTCTCCTCATTCTTTTTTTAAATGTCTTTTTAGAGGCATGCACTTGGATTAGGGAAATCAATTATTGCTTCATTGATTTGAGTAGAATGGGTATACATTATCAATATTGTCCTTGTAAAAGATAAGGAGAGAGAAATAAAGAAAAATTCTTATTAGAGGAAAACTTGTTGGGAGGATGAAAGGGAATTAAATTAAGGGAAACCATGCTTTTAATTTTACTTTGAAATGTGCAAACAACACTTAAATAGGGATAATTTTCTCTCTAAAAAGACATAAAAAGGAATGGAGGGAGTATATGAAATGGAACTTTAAAGTGGCACGAAGTTTTGTAAAATGCCACTGAAACAACAAGACTCCAATTTTACCCTTTGTAGAGGTAAAAATGTATTTTTGCACTCTCCACTAACCATTTATTGTAGTACTTTTTCACCTTTTTGGGATATTCCAGCTCAACTCAAGTGTGCTCTTTATACCAAACTAGCTGGAATGGGCTTTCTTAGAATTTCCAAAAAGGATATTTTGTACTACTGAAATACTATATTCGTTCCAAAATTAGAGAGTTATTTCTTTTTGGTACGTTCAAAAATTAAAGATTAGTACTCTCTTTGTTCAACTTATATTGTCCTAATTTCCTTTTTAGTTTGTCCAAATTCATTTGTCCTCTTTCCTTTTTCATACTATTTTTGATAATGTTTTTCTTATACTACCCCCACTATTTTAATTGAAAATGATAAACATTTTCATGAAAATGCAAGACTCATTACTCCACTCCACTATTTTTTCTATTTAATTTCTATTTCTAGCCACTTCGTCTACACATGATGAAGGGCATTTTGGAGAATTTTATCTTTTCTTAAATAGGCGTGCATTTTCTAATTAGGACAATATAATTTTGACGGAGGGAGTACTATAAAATATTTTGATCCCAATTTATCATTTTATTTATAAATATAGATAAAAATTTACACCATCTCTAAAAAACGTTTGTTTTTAAACCACTTTCTTTTCTATGTAAATTTTTTTAATCAAACATCTATTTTTAAAAACTATCTTTTTTAAGATATCTCTAATTTTGGAATGAATAGGGCAGACATGGTATATACTATTAACGGGTGCACGGTGTATCGCTGTGTACGGTTCTGCCATGGTTCATTTCAGAAAGTTTTTGGTACTCAATTTGTCCGCATTTAAAATTTCTATATGGAAGTTGACTGTTTTTCCCTTTATGCTTCTCGTACTTCAGGTTTATTATGCCTGAAGGTTTGACATTGATGTACGTGTTTAATTTAATTTAACATTGCTATCGCCACAATTTCTTTCGCATGTGTCAGTAAAATGATCCAATGGGTTCAATGCGAGGACTGTTTGAAATGGCGCAAATTGCCTGGTGATATTCTTTTTCCTTCTAGATGGACCTGCTCCGGAAACTTGTGGGACCTGGAAAGGTACAACAAACATCTAACACTTGTTTAATCAGCAATCATTTTTGGCCCATGGTTGAACAGTTGCAGAAAAATGTAGTGCACAGAGCAATTCGAGAGTTGGGTTAACGCGTTTATTTGTTTCTGTTGAATGCCAGATCTATTTGTTCTGTGGCTCAAGAATTGACAGCAGAAGAGCTTGAAGATCTGGTACCCACTGGTAATCAAGGTAAGAATTGCTTGAATACGTGTTACTTATAATATTCTTCCTATCAGTAATTACAGGATGCTTTTTATAGAAGTACCTTTTCACTTAATTTGTTTTTATCTTTCTCCCTCATGCTATTACATCCTTGATGTTGATTAGTAATATCTCCGTTCCACAAAAAGAGTCCATTTTGCAGAATTTGCAGACTTTTAGAAAATATTTTTGTCACATGTTTACCCCCAAATATGATGCCATGATAGTGAACTTGTTACGTGGTGATGTGTCATTTTATTCTATTATCATCAAAAGTAGAACTCTTGCTCCAGAACAAACAGGACTCTTTTTGGTGAAGGGAATGTGTATTTACATTTATTTTTTATAAATATACATGCGTTTCAAACCTGATTTATCGTTTTGCTAATGTTTAACATCATTGTCGTCATCATGCACAGCTGGAGCTAAGAAAATAAAAGTCAACAATGAGGAACCAAATCCACTTGAGGCTTTGGAGGGGCTAGATGCGCTTGCTGACCTGGCTATCCAGGATGAGGGAGATGCCCAGGCCACCACCACAAAACACCCTCGCCATAAACCCGGTTGTTCATGCATAGTTTGCATTCAGCCCCCAAGCGGCAGAGGTCCCAAGCACAAGCACACATGTACATGTAACGTCTGCTTAACCGTTAAGCGCCGTTTCCGAACCTTAATGTTAAATCGTGAAAAGAAACAATCAGGGAAAGAAGCCGAAGCTGCTCTCCAAATGACCGACGAGGACGACATCCAGCTATTGTTACGTAGTGACACTGGAGGAAATGCTAGTCCAAGCCATACTAAGATGGTCAAGGGTCAAATTGACCTTAACATACAGCCGGAACGCGAAGAGGAATCATCACCTGTTTCTGATTCAGGCAGCATCATGAAGTTTCTCCAAGATGCTACAGAGAGGTATCTCAAGCAGCAAAAATTGTCGGCTCGCAGCCCGATGCATCATTCTAATGGAGTTGGAGTAGGGAATTTGAGCAACGTTATCATCCCTCCTCTTGATGGTGGTCATCAGAATGCCACCAACTCAGATTACCCTCCCAACTTAACGAGCAACTAATAGTTAAAGTCGGTGATTTTACATTTATCCGTAGGGTTTCGATATATCTCCACATCCTAAATTGATAATTGCACACCCAAACATGAACTGGAGCATTATACCGTTGAATACTACAATGCATTAGGTATAACATTGCGATGCGTATAGATGGTGTGCAATTATCAAGATAGTGTGTGTATATCAGCATCCTTATTATCCTCACTGGGAAACATATTGCTTTTAATGTGTACATAAAGAACGGTAGTATAGTATGTGGAGTCATGGTTACAAAACAAGTAATTTTGCTGATCATCGTGCTATATTTTTGGGGTTTTTTCAAATTTATTTTTTTAAAGCAAGTGAGACACCAAAATGCATGAAGAAAAATGCAACAGGTAGAAGGCGCTTCCTTTTGCTCTCAAGAGCACCTCACTGAACAGGGATAGAATGGTTTTGGGTTGTAAGTACGACTGCTCAGTGGCACATGAACCGAACAGAAAAATCCCATACCGATACCAATCCGATTGACCAGAGGAATCCATAACCATGTGTTCAGTTCCGGTTTTCACAGGTTCGGTTCGGTTAATCCACGGTTCCGTCCCACTTTTTTTTTTTTTTATTATTATTTATTTATTTTCTTTATTCAGTTTGTGGTTTGGCAAAGTCATTATCTCAGTATCCTATGATCGCCACTTGCTTCTTCAATCTTCATTAATTAACTCTACCAATAGTCAGCACATAAAACATACTCCCTCAATTCATTTTGCAAATTTTTAAAGTTTTAAACATGAGTTATGTTAGTCATATATTTCATGCATATTATATATTATCCAAGAAATTTTCAAATATTACTAATTACATAAATTTGTTTACAAAAGTGTTTTAATAAATGATAGGATCTCTAAAATTGATTTTAAAAAAGTTAAAAATGAGAAGTTGGTATTAATAGTCATTTCGTGCAACAATTGTGAGAACAATATTCATGACGATCAAAAAAGGAGAATAAGATTCATAGTCCATTACCGTCTCGGTCCCAATGGCGTCGGTACAAACGGTTTGCCGAGAACAGAAAATAAAGACCGCAACCGAAAAAAGAACGGCACAAGTACATAACCGATCCCCAAAAACAGTTGCGGCTCGGTATCCCGAAAATACCGATACCGTGAGAAGTCTTGTAACTAAAGGTTGTGTGTTTTCTTTCTTCCCTTGTGCTGGTAATTTTTTTGGGATCCTAAAGATTCTCTTTTTTATTTTTATTTTAGATAATTGATCTTTCTTTTTTTTTGGTGCAATAATTAATTGTTTGTTGCAGGAATGGCATAAATGTTGGTTGCTATATTGCTGTTATTTCTAAAGTTCCAACATTATTTGCACAGGGAGGTACTTTGTTTTCATGTCAGTCGATGGTAAAGACTGGTGTACATTATTACTGCACGAGGTAAATTTCAAGAGACTCCTGCGAGATATATTTCATTCATCTCCAAAAAAAAAAAAAAAACATGTATTGATCAATTTTTTTAAACAAGTTGACAATATAGGCTATACTTAATCTATAAATTTTTTTAAATTAATAAAAATTATTAATTTTAAGGCAGTTGATTTTTTAAAATAAGTTATAATCAATTTTAATAAGCTAAAACAAACATGCACTTAAAATTCGCAAATTAAGAAAAACTACTTTTTATAATAGAAAAATATTTTGAATCACAAAAAATTTAAGTATATGCATAAATTTTTTATTCTTTAAACATGCACCCCATACTTTTATTGATATATAGCTCAATGGATTAGCTTCTTTTGTTCATGCGTCAGCTTGTTTCTTCGGGTTCCTTCCGCAACGCAAGGCCGATTTGTTTCGTAGCAGCCAAGGATGAGTTCGATCCATTAGGTTCTTCGATTTGTTCAGAAAAGAAACAAGAGACAAGAAAACATCTTTGATTACGATTAAAAGGAACAATCTCAAATAGACCAGATCAAATTTCGGGTCATTTCTTGGTGAACATGATCTGTCATAATCTCTTCGACGCTTATATCTTTCATTTTGAGACCCAAAAAAAGAAAGAATTTTGAGACAAATGGAGTATATAATTAAAGACACATTTATATTTTAGTATTATAAAATATCATAATATTTTTAATTTATTATTTTATTATAAATATAAATAAAATTTTATAAAATTAGAAATATTTTGAAAGCATTTTTAATGTAAAAATTAAAATAAAACATTTATTTTTAAAAATCTTCGCTTTTTTCAAAGTAAAATCACGTTGACCGAGTAGAAATATTAAATTTAAAGTCCACATAAAATAAGCACTTGGGAAGAAAGGTCTGTAGACGGATAATGAAGCACCTTAAGACTCAATTATCCAACATGATTATTATTGCTGCTAGTTTAAAATATGTTTAAGCTTAGTTCAATGTCTAATATGGAAAGTGCTCCTTAAGTAGAACGAAGTTCACACGTGTTGAATGAGTGAGTGGTTCACGTTGAATATTATTTAGTGCATTATGAGAATGGGATGGGAATCATAATAAGTGGGACCTAGTGTTTTGTATATAATCATCTATCCGGTATTTTTAGGCTTGGCCTGAACTACGGGTGTTATGATTCGTTTAAGATTCGAGTCTAATT
>JAUMHB010051230.1:0-16412 GCA_032359685.1 Pittosporum tobira
CACTTAAGGGCGGATTTTAACGAGCTAGAACACCAATCGAGGCTTGAAGTCGACATTGCACCGATCTGGAAATCTGCAGAGCTTCGGATGACTAAACGCGAAAAAGAAAAGGTATATTCGGACCAAAGAGGAAATACGTCAGACATCGTCCACGGTCGTGGCTCACGCCACGGTCAGCCCGTGGGCCCTCCCACGGCCGTGGGGGCCGCTGGTTTATGTGCAAAGTTCAGGTTTTCAAAATTTTATCTTGCCTCGATCCGCGAGCCGAAAAATACAATAATCAATTACTACGCCGAAAAGTCAAAATCTGAAAAACGCAATATCATACTCTATCCCGACGTTTTGGCACGCTGTGAATGCAACGGCGCTATCCGTTTTTCCATACGACGCTCCGGTCAAAAAAGTCAACTCTGGGCCCGGACGGTCAAAAAGTCAACGGCGGGCCCGGTCGGGTCAAAAAGTCAACGACGTCTCGGGTCACTATTTTTCCGCGCTGATTCCAGATCTTCAATCGGATTATGATTCTGAGCATTATATGACTCTCGGGTCCAAAACGACCAACATGCCTTTGGGCACGATAAATGTCAAACTGACTAAAATGCCCTTGGCATTAAATTACTATTTTAACTTTAATTCTTCGAAACGTAATCGCGAAAACTAATTCAACTAGAGAAATAACAATAGGAAGATTTTTATTTATTAAATCATTCAATTTTCGGGTTCTCACAGTTTTACCTGTAGAAATTTTTAATTAGGCATCGATTTTTAAATCAATAAGTTCTTCATTATCACAAATAAATTGTATTAGTTCTATTTTTTGTAATAATTCTGATTCATCAATTGGTTCTTGTATAGTAAGTTTTTATTTTCCTTTATTGTTTTATTTTAATTGTTGTTCCAGCATTTCAATTTTATTTTCTAAAATTCTTGTTTTAAATTCAAGATTTTCAATTCTTAAAATATAAGTATCTTTATTAGATTTAATGACATCTTCTTGAGGTAATTGTTCTAAATTTATAAGCCAATATTCACATTTCTCATTATAACATTTTTCACATTGGTATCTTAATTTTTTGCTAGGATACTTTTTCCAGTCACTACAAGGTTTTGAGTCACTTCCTAAACCTTTTATCCAAGTATGGTTTAAACATTCTATTTTTTCCATTAAAATATTAAATGAGTTATATTCTTCTATTATACTTCATGTATTAGATTCATAATTTGGGTTATATTGTACGATTTTTTCACTAACAATACTATAAATAGATTCATTAGAAGACATTTTTTCATCAATATTTAATAAGTCTTCTCGCATATTTTTAGTAACTAAGTTTTCTCTATTATAAAGATTTTGTCATTTAGGGCATTTTGTTGCAAAATGTCCTTCTTAACCTCATGCATAACAACTTAATTTATTATTATAAGTTCTGTTTTTATCATATTTCCTAACATGTTTTTTAGGATTAAGGAATGGTTTCTTTTGTTTTGATTTTCTAATATAATAGACTTTAGGTTTTTTAAATCTATTATTATTATTTTTATATTTCTTTTGTTTAGTTGGTTCATATTCACCATATTTTTGTGGGACAAAAACTTGTTTACAAAAACTATATTTGCCTTTTAATTGCTTTTGTATTTCAATGTTTTTACATTTTTCTTTAAGAATTTTTATAATATAAGTTATTTTAACTGCAATACTATTTTATAAATAATTTTGAGAATCAATATTAGGATTTTCTCTATACCATCTTTCAGAGATTTCTTGTCCTAATACTCCGGGGAGTTTTTTTGAATAATCTATCTCCTATATCTTTATCAAAAGTATCTCCAGAAATAGTAGCATAGTGTACAAATTCAAGAAGGAATGGTTTAACATATTTTCAATTTTTAAAACTTAATTGTTCTAAGTTTTTTACAGCTTCTTGTTGTAAAGTTATTTGTCATATATTTGGATCTTTACTTATAAGTAACATATGAATTTTGTTGAGAAAATTGTAACCATTATTTCCTTGATCAAGTATCCATGTTTTAAAATTATTTGGATAATTTATTTTATATTCTTCCCAAATGGCTTTTGAGGTTCCGCTTAAATAAGTTTCTAAAAATCTAACAATTTCAGTTTGTTCATGTTCTATATTTTTTGCTAAATACTGATTTAGAACGTTACTTTTTCAAATTTCAATAACCTTATCCCATGTTTGAGGATCATGATTTGCTATATTTAAAATTGCTCCTTGGTCTAAATTTTAAAATTCAGCAGGTGTTTCAATTGGGTATCTTTGACCTTTAGGCTTATAATTGTTTTCATTTCTGGGATTATAGTTTTTATATCTAACTCTAAGAATATCTCCATACTCATAAGGATGAGTAGCTGGGCCTGAGGGATATTTATACCTCGTGTCTACAGTATTTGAACTTTGAGTTTCTTGGTCCATTTTTGTATGCTCATAATTTTCATTTAATTCTTCTAATTCATCTAAATTTTCTAAGTTATCTAAATCTTCTTTCCAAAAGGTTTGCATTAATTCTAATTTTTCATATTTTTCCATAATTTCTGAGATTTGATCTTTTAAATATTGTTTTATTAAACTTTGTTTATGAGGATATTCCTCATCATATTCATATTCATCTTCTTTTATTCTTTTGGATTTTCTTATATATGGTAAAACATTTTCACTAAAACTTTTAAAATCTTCTTTTTTATTGAAATAATCTATTATTTCTGGGTCATTTTTATTAATTTGATTTGTCAATTCTTTAACACATATGCTACCAAGATCATCGTACTCTAAATATTCATCTTCAGCTATAGCTTCAGTAGTAAAAAGTTTTAATTCAAGTTCTGCTAATTCAATTTTAGTTAATTTCATTTCTAATTCGTTGGATCAATTACACAATCTTTTCTTAATTCTTATTTAGGTTCTTCATAAATTCTTCCCATTAACATTCTTTCTTTTCACTTTTCTTCCCTATTAAGTGATATTTCTGATTCTGTATAATCTTCTCCAAAATTATTTGGGGTTTGTCCTTCTTCATAATTAGTAAATCTTAAATATGTATTATTAAGAGTATCATTGTAAATTATTCCTGTAAAGGAGTTATAATTCGTTTATTATCTTCTTCTTGCATAAATTTACTTATATTCCATTTTAATTCAGCATTATATTCTGAGTCAAATTCTGGAGGTTTTATCATTTTTATTCCTTTACTAGCTATTATTTTTAAGATTCCATCAATTTTTAGTTTACTATTTATAGTTGAATTATTTAATACTTTTCCAAGAAATGCTTTACAAATTAATAAATTATTTCCTGAAGTATAATTTTGAAAACCTTTAACTTGTATTCCTAATTTTATATGTTTATTAAAGTCTTTGATAGATAATAACATATCAGGAGTAAAATAAAATAGTCCGATATTTTGATTAAGATCAACTTTTGTCATTGCTATCGTAGATAAATTTGGTTTTCCATCGAGAGTCGTATAAATATATTAAAGCTTTTGTTTCATTCTTTTTCCTTATTAATCACTTTATGCCTACAATAAACATTCCAGTATCCATGAATTTCCTTTCTTTTTTAATTAACTATTGTTCAAATTTTTTATCCATAAATTCAAATGACAAGACTTGATTTTTAAGACATTCAACTTTTGTTTCACTATAATGTCGGAATAATTCTTTTGATTTTGTAAATCCTTTGTTTTTGTATAATATTTCAGGATTTAAAACATTTAAAGCATTTTGTCTAAAGTTTTCTAAATATTCATTTATATCTATATGTTCTTCTAAGACAATATTTTCATTATTATTTTGTCTTGGAAATAATATTCTAGTTAGAGGATTAAATCTTTGAGATAAAGAGGAAGAAAATTCTCCTATAGATTCTTGTATAGTTTGACTTCTTCTTATAAAAGGTCTTAAATTCATTATGATTTATTTTCGCTATTATTGTGTACAGTAAATTTTAAAAATGTATTTTTCCTTACTTTTGAAATTTTTATTCGGCTACTAAATTCTTCAACAAGCTTATCTATTTCAGAAAATTTTAATTGAAATATATCCTCTGTGATATTTTTCTTTTTGTCTAATTTTTACGAATATCTTTAAATAATTAGATAAATAGATTATTTTTGGCATTAATAATTTTATGGAGTAAATTGACAACTTTGGAAGTATATGTATATCTGATTCGAATTGCTCACCTCTGGGTCCTCTTCAATATTTATTAAATACGAATGGACGAAATAAATAATTTGTTATCTGCTACACTATATCGATGATTTATTAATTTTTTCAAAAACTTAACGCCAAACTCACTCTAGTGTTTTAGGTATCCCCCGTTTTCGTCATCTTTCCTCTCATGCTACTCTCTTCACTGGATTTGAACAACATTCAGAGACATACTTGCTACGGAAGTACGGAAAAAAACCAGGCGGCGGGTCGGGCATTCGGGTTGAGGAATTTTATTGAATAAAATATTTTCTACTCGATCATGGCTTGGTGGGAAGGTGTCGATGAAGCTCGCGTTCTTGTTGCATCTGGTAACTGCTTGAGATTCTATTCAGTCTTGCATATATTCACTTCTGTTTTCCCTGTATAATCTTGTATTGATACCCGTTGGTATACATAATTTCAAAACTAATTGTTTTTAAATTGTTGAGAGAATAGATGTGAGGTTTAGGTTAATAAATATTAATGTAGAAAGGGTCAATCTTTGGTACAACTTTGGGCTGAAACACATTCCTAATCATACGTTCTACTTATCTATTTTACCTTGTAAAACTGAGTGAAATGCGTCTTGTAGCTTGATGGTGGGTAAAAGCAGTAACTGTAGAGCGAGCAAATCTGAAATATTATGCTCCCCTCTTTCCCAAAAGAAAGTCCCAAGTCTTGGCCAAAAAAAAAGATATGTCATGTTTGTTCCCCAAGTATTTACTCCCTCTGTCCCATAGATTTTAAAGAATGTATTTGGTGATTGGAGAATTCTCTAAATTATCCTCATTATTTTAATGTTACAATTAATGATTGGAGTGGTGGGTCATAATGTTGGAGTAATGGTTCAAGTGGTGAGTAATCTTTTTGGGACATCCCAAAGAGGAAAGTGGTGCAATCTTTCTGGGATGGAGGGAGTACAAGTGTTGGATTATAACATCGGCAGCAGTTGTGTCTAATATATGTTAGAAAACCTGCAGCTAGTGGATCTAAAACTCAAAACTTAAGTAAGAGTTACTTGCTGTCTTAACAAGCTTCCTTATAGGATTAAAATTTCTTATTTGGTCTTCAAATTTAAGGCTTAGTACTAGCTGTCAACTACAGATGCGTTGCCCGTGTTATAATTTTTCTTTTGTGATGTTCATAGGCCCATAGCATTTAATCCTAATGCATCAATCTTTGTTTATTTAGCCTCTCGAAATATTAATTGCAGATCTTGGTGCAGCAGGAGATAATATGGGACGCTTGCTATCTCTTTGCCATCCTAAAACTGGTATGTCAAAACTTATTTCATTCTTATTATTTTCTATATACTTCATAGTTTTATATAGTCATATCCCCGCCCTGTTAGACTAATTCTTATAAATGCTTTAATATTTTCTTATAATATTTCTTGTGGAAGGCTATTATCATTGGGTACAGAGAATGGATCCAATATCTGTTGGTCAAAACCTGCAAAAAATTTTCAAACTGAAATTACTCTCTGCTTATTTGACAGGAAATGCGACGTCCTACCTCCTTACTAATGGAATGCTTCAGGAACTTCACTGGTTCAAGCAAGCTTATGGTTCCTGGTTCCTAGGGGATTATATATGTGAAGGTAAGCACAATGTTTTCGAAAAACTATTGACTTTTTTGCGTCATACTGCTTGATAATAATTAATAGCTTCTTCTATGTAATAAAATGAATAAGTTTATATTTAAAACCCCGAGGGGTTAGCCATGCGCTACTGAACCTAGTGATAATTGTCGTTCAACGTTGCAACGACAATGTTCTCATTGAGGCGACCCACACACTTTACTGTGGGATTACCTGGTGTGTGTGATTGGTGAAAAGAATTGTGTGCATCCTGTTGTTTATCTAGTTCACGCTCTATGACTAGTGGCTGTGGGGTCTACCGGGGTAAAAAAAGTAATAGCTTTAAATTAAATGTAAGGTCTCTCGAATTCAAAGGAGCTTTCCTCATCCTGGCCACTTGAGTCAACTAGATTAATCCTAGTGCTTATTTCCATTTTTAAGAAATTATCAACTTCATTTGCACAGTTATGTTAGATAAATTATATATATATATATATATATATAGTTTCCTCCTTAATGCTAAACTGCTAGACCTACAACATCGTTCCTCTTTACTATTCATCTGAT
Source organism: Pittosporum tobira (assembly GCA_032359685.1). Lineage (NCBI taxonomy): Eukaryota > Viridiplantae > Streptophyta > Magnoliopsida > Apiales > Pittosporaceae > Pittosporum > Pittosporum tobira. Next base: position 6,360 of record JAUMHB010051230.1, read on the forward strand.
TGGTTTTCTTAGCACATAGGTGTTCCAAGATCACTTTTTTCTTCAACTTTATGTCCAAATTTCTCTAATTTTTGTTAATTTAATCTAAATAATTTACATTATCCTTTTCCATTCTACGAGAAATCTCCTTGAGCATTCTTATTTGAAATATTGTATGAGGGAATCTTTGAGAGAAATATATGCAATAATTCAATAATTGGTATCAGGTTCATTGGCACAATGACATACTTCAGATGATTATGCCAAAAAAGTGAAATATACAAATCTAGAACCAAATACAAAAATAATAAGCTAGGTTCACTGGAAAGTGTACAACAATCTGCTACTGTTAATGCCACTCCAACTACATGGAAAATCTAACCTCTTACAGTCATTCGTTGTATGGGAAGTCTAATTATTGAGCTTTTCTCTAAATGTCCTTTATTTATGTGAGACCAGGGGCCTACTTGTAATTACTGCAGATTATATTGTGGAGCTGAGGAAAATAAACTGTTACTAATTATTAGTTATTATCTGTTATTTCCCTATTTTTCCCTAAAATAGTTGCACATGTTGCCAGCTGTATTTTGTCTATTATAGGGCAGTACTAGAATAGTACGAGGCGTAGTTTCTTAAGGTGTCCTGTACGTAGTACTATATAAAGGACAGCCTGTTATTGTATTTGCTATCAATTATTAACAATTAAATATCAGAGCACATTTTATGCGTCTGCCTATCCCCATTTTCATCTGTTTTCTTCGTCTCAATTCATTATTTTCTTAGTCCCATACTCTGTCTTCTACTTTCTCAGTCCCCATTCTTGTCCCAAATTATCAGTCATAAACCAAGGCCTGACAACTTGGTATCAGAGCAGTTCCATTTCCTGGGCTGTGTCTCTATCCCAAAAACAGTCCGGCCACAAAGCCCTGTTTTCTGGAGAAACCCTTTATCAGAAAACTGTCCCAAATTAAGAATCCCATTCCAAGAACACCCTGTTTTCAACCCAGAAACAAAAATCTACTGCATACAGGCCCGCAGAAGCTCTGGGCAAGCTCAGGACATGCTGCAAACACATGAAGAACAACCTAGGAGGCTCCAGATTGATCATCAAGCTTGGGACTAGCCAGTTCTTGAAGCTGCAACGTAAAACCCACAAACCCTGTCGTTAATATTCACAGTTTTGGGTATATTTTCTTCCTTCTTGACTATTTTTGTTAACTAATCACTATTCCATCTTTGGGTTTGAATTTAAAAGTTCTTTTGTTGCTTTTCTTGAAGTTTTTTGAGCTGTTTTCAGTTATTGGGCCCAAAACCCTTCAAGAAAAAGTACCTTTAAATTGCTTAAACTTGCCCAGTTCATACTCGGATTGCCACATTAGGCTTTTACAGCACACCGGGTGTTTGTTTTAGGGTCTTAGAGAAATTTTCTAAGCATTTTTTTGAAATTCTTTGTAAAACCCCAAGTCCAAGAACTCTGTGAAGCCCTATATTGCCTATAAACTTCTTATTCCAGGTTCTTAGAGAAATTCCTGCAACTTTTGCAAACATTTTTCCAAAACCCTAAAATTCTTCCTGGAATGAGTCATGTCTAGCTCTTCTTCGGCCCTCTAAATGCATTACATGAAGAGTTTCTTAGCTATAGGGAGTTTACTACTGCTCAGTTGGCACTAATTAATGGAAAGATGGATATTTCATATTTGTATGGATAGCATTGCTGAGGTGTTAGGAAATAAGGCCCCTAGAAGTACTGGAGAGTTTGATAATCCTTTTGGTGGAAAAGATGACGGAAAGAGGAAGATTTCAGTGAGGGATTATTTTTGCAAGGGAATCCTTAAAACCCCACCAATGGTGGGAATGTGAGTAGGATGTGGCGTGAACCTGGGATTAATGATTTTGGTATGGATTATACAGAAATTGATGAAGAGGAAATAGAAGTGAGGGATAGTAGTTTTTATGATGTTAAAATAGAAGAAGAGACGATACAGCAACCGAGCGAAAATGCCAACTTAAGGTCTCTTAAGTTGGTGTTTCCAACTTATGATGAAGGAGATGCAAGTCTTGGCAAAGATGCACTGATTAATGAGGAGGTATCCTGGTATGAAGGGCCTCCAATATATGATGAAGAACCTGCATATCAAGATTCTCCTATCTATATTGAAGAACTTAAAGGTAAGCATACTACCATGGGTGGGAAGCTGCAACAAGTGGGCAAACCTATGTTTAGGAAAGAGGTTTGGTATGACAAAGAACTGGAGAAAAAAGGGCAACTGTTGGGTATTCTAAAGCGGCATGAACTTCAATAACTGCAGCAAGACAACTTGGACTTGCAGCATCCTAGGATGGAGGAGTTGAAGCATTGGGTTGAGCTAAGACGAACAAGCATTTCAGCCACACAAGGTCCCTTTGCCTATGCAAATTTTGAGCATGTTGTTTGCAAAGCCAATCAACTTAAAGCTGATTAGGTGGTATCTCCTCACCCTTGGAGGGATAAAGTGTATGGAATTAAAGCCGCCTATAACACTACCTATGAAGAAGAGAGCTGTGAAGGTTCTCCCATATTTAATGGATATATTAAAGAGGAAGTCCTTGCACGCTTACTTGTGGTTCAAGAGGATTTCAAAGTCCTTGACGTCATCCAAGAGACAAGGTTAAGAGAGTTTTCACTTTCCTACCTTGAAAAGTAAAGAAGGATTGAATATTCTACAACCCCTGAACTACCTCAGGGTGTTGCAGTTCTGAAGGAGCTGTTTTATCAGCCCCATGGGGTGACCATCGAAGGCATTGAAAGAGTTGTTTGCCAACCATTGCAGTCACCAGCAGTAAGGTTTGTAACTGTAGACAATTGGAGAGAAAATAAACTACATCTTCGAAGGGTTGTTAAGATAGATTCTCGACATTTTGTAGAAGTTGTTGAGGATGATACAAGTAACATCGTAATCACAAGTACTCACAACTTGGGGTTGAAGTACTTCATAAAGAAGGAGCGATCTCTAGCAGAGGATGGACTGCTGCTAGTGATTCACAGAAATTCATGAACTCAATTGGATTCAATGGAACTGGAAGAAAAAATTCTTCCCATGAAGACTTCGTCTGGAATCAAAAAAGTTTGCAGGAATATTTTGAGGCTGAAGTGGATGTTTATTCAAGTACTATGTAGGAATATTATGTGGGAATGAAGAACTGAATTTTAGCAAGATAACGGCCTTGAGTGCTATTTCTGATGTGAACCGGGTACAAGAGCCAAAATGTAAGGAGAAGGTTGCCTTAAACCAGTATACCATTCTCGTTGGTCACTCCAAATATTTTCTGTTCAAGTGGAGAATGAAGGAGAAAGAAGGGGCTTTGAGAATTTGCACCATTGCTCCACTGGTGCAACACTTTGATTCTGTGATGTTTGTCAAGGAAGGTAATGAGAGATGTGTACATCTTTGCACTAACAATAAGGATCCAGACTTGATTTCATGGAAGACCTCACGCAAGAAGTCCAAGTTGGACAAATTTGGAGACAAGATAGCTTGGAAATGAATATCCGTAAAGAGTTCCAAGTTATGTCAGTTTGAAAATATGGAAACCTGGAGTCGATTCAAGAAAAGGGTTAAGTTCTCATACAGAAAAGACACGGAGGGGCTGCTACTTGATGCCAAAGTAGCTGAGTATGCTCCAAAACATTCCTCAAATGTCAATCAAGCTCAATTATTGCGGCCTACAAAGCCAAAGGGAAGCTGGGATTCCATAAAATGGGAAGCTGCTATTCAAAAAGGTCTCCACGAGATCTCTTTATTGCTTTACAAATTTTGGGTGATGATTTTTGATCCTGGAAGGAAGCTAAAGGAGCAACAACTCAAACATCCATGAGGACATGGATGAATTTAAGGGGCAAGGAGTGTGAGGCCAGGGACCTATTCGTAATTACTGCTGATTATATATTGTGGAACTGAGGAAAATAAACTATTAGTAATTATTAGTTATTATCTGTTATTTCCCTATTTCCCCCTAAAATAGCTGGCACATGTTGCCAGCCGTATTATTTTGTCTGTTATAGGGCAGTACTGGAATGGTATGAGGTGTAGTTTCTTAAGGTGTCCTCTACCTAGTACTATTTAAAGGACAGCCTGTAGTATTTGTTATCAATTATTATCAATCAAATATCAGCCCACATTTTATGTGTCTCCGTATCCCCATTTTCATCTGTTTTCTTAGTCTCAATTCTTTTCTTAGTCCCATACTGTCTTCTATTTTCTTAGTCCCCATTCTTGTCCCAAATTATCAGTCATAAACCAAGGCCTGACAGTTTATTTGATAATGTTGATGCTTATCATTCTTGAACTCATCTCATATAACTTATTTCAGCGAATTGGTAGCTACTAGCTATTTATTCCAATCTGCCGGTAACTGTTCGTTTCAACTATTTTTGCATCATTACTTGATATACATGTGATGGACGTCTCATTTTGCCTTTTGAACATCAGCCTTTCATTTATTTACGAGACTGATTTTTAATTGAAGAACTCTGCTTAATCTATGGCAGAGCTCTTCCTGAGTAGACTTTTAATAATAGACTTTCTAATATAAGTTTTGTTTTTCACTTAGGCATGCTAGATTTGGACTGCAGAATTAAGATTGTGGACTCTCTTAATTATGTGTATTCTTATATAAAAGTATTTCCACTACTAAAAGTAATATATTCCCCCAGTTCCAATATATAAAGAGCAAAGTGAGTTTATATAAGAGCAAAATGAATTTATAACACAGTTTTACTTGAAATACGTTTATTTTTTCCACATCTCTTCATCTACACTATCTCTCCGAAAAATCTTTCTAAAATCGCTCAAAATTTGTCAAATTATCTCTCCTTATGCAATATTTATGTGCAATTATTAAAACTTATTTTGCTCCTGCGACTCTAATTTTTCTAAACAATGTTTCTTATGAAATATCCAAAATTGAATATAATAAAAACCCACGTGGATAATCCATAAATAGTATCTTGTATTGTATCGATTTCCGACTTAAATGAATATATATATTTTTCTTAATATTTGACTTTTATGCAAAATGCTCTTATGTTTTGGAATGGAGGAAGTATTTCATATTGTTTTATCCACCGTTCGCTTCCATTCAATCTGCTTATATGTATTATTACTTTCCAATTGTTATTCATGTTTTTTTTATATCAAGAAACTCATGAGAAATGAAGCTGATTTTTATGTCAACTTCCCTTCATTTGTTTGGTTATTTTCTCAACAGATGGTCGTCTGTATGCTGCCACTCCAGTTGATCCTGTTTTCATTTTGTTGCCCCTTTTTGAGGAAGCCCGAATGAAGGTATAATTGTCATTGTTGCCGTCATATTCTAAATATATGATCAGACATGCACATTCTTTTGAAAACATGATCATCCTATTTAAAGTGCGATTTATATACCTAAATGAAGGGAAATAGGAGTCTTTATTTGGACTGCAAAGGTGGAGATACATGTTAAGATTTCGTCAGGCTACTCTTCATGCTTCCTTTTAATTGCTTTAGCTTTTCCATAGATAGTGCAATTTGTAGAATCACGAGGAATTGAGCTCAGTTGTTTGGTTCATAAAGCCTAAAATTATTGCTCGGTATAGATAGTTTAACATTGGTTGACCTATTATGTAAGGGTCTTGCAGAAGGGAGAAGATCTGGGAAAGTTCAGGCAACTAGACGAAATAGTTTTCATTCACGGGTATCCTGGTTATCAACATTTGTCATCCATTGCAGAGAAATCTATGCAAGTCGTTTGTGATTTTAAAGGTAATTTTGCGAGGGTATTGTTTTGATGCAGTTCATGGGACCCATACATACTGTGTCATGATTGACTGATTTTTGTGAGCTAATTCCTTAGTCGGGTGAAAATGGCATGTCACAAACAAGAAACCTTTTTATTATCCCAAACAGAAGAGAAAATGGAAGTCAATGCAGAAGTCCTCCAAAAGTAAGTACAAAATGGAACTAAGAAGAGACTCTATCCCCAAGAGAGTTAATATTCATCAGCAGCACAGCAAATCATTGCATTCCTCTATATCCAAACACCCCTCAATGTTCCATTTTGACTTGGAGGACTTCTTGCTTCTCCTTTCTTTTTCGAACACAATACTTATTATGTGGTGTTCTTCAATTCTCTCTTATACATGCAGAAATTGGATCCACAAAGTTTTTTAGGCTTAATGATTCAAAAGTTTTAGCATGGTTGTCCTATAAGGTCAGTCTTCATCGCTTCATGCCACTTATATTTGAAGGTTTAATTTATTAAGTCGCGAACTGTCCCTCCCCATAACTTGCTATTTGTGGTAGTCTTGTGCAACTTGTACCATCTTTATTTTTATATTCCTTATTTTTGAATTTGTTAATCACCTTGTCAACAGAAGTATCCCGAAGCAATTTGCATGACTCCTTGAATTATGTGAAATATCTGGATTAATATTGTTCTACTATCAGTTATGCACTAAAGGCATAATCTATCCAAGACAAACTATGAAGTTGTGGCATAAGTTTGAAGGCCAATACAGTTAAGTCACTACTTCGAGCGGAAGGCAGTGAGTTAATTAGAAGGCTATTTAATCTAAAAAATAAAAAATAAGGAGGCTAGACCAGATTTACCAGACACTCTTCTTTACCTAGCAAAATGCGTATTTGTACTTGCATACCAAAATATGGTACTTTTACGTACCAGAACTCTAAATTTAGCGACCCGAACATTTCTTTGCTTCTTACCGCTCGTTACACAAATAGCAATATTCTAATTTAGTTTTTGAAAAGCCAAACATCATGTTTGTAGTTTGTACTAAAATTTTCAAGAACAATCAACTTGTTGATGAAACTAAAAGCCTATTGTGAGATTTAGCTTTTATTTATTTTTAAAGTGAGTTTCTAACTATAAGCATATGTAGGAAGCTTCCCTTAGCATGCCACATTTTAGCCTATGTAGTGTACCACGTTCCCATATTTGTCCCAAGAACCGAAGTGATTGGCTTTCAAGGTAACACTGGGCTGGACTTTTTAAAAATCATCAATATTTTTTGAAAAAATATAATATATGTTTGCTTCTAGTAACACCATAATTAATGTAGTTGCTCTTGCGCTTGTCTAGTATAATATTATATTATACTCGAGAAGTATCTAACATAACCCATAGATTGGGTTTTTATTGAAGGATTGCTAGAGAAGTTGTGCTTTTGTCTAACCGTCGCCCAGGCGATGCTTAAGCGTCCAGGCGGTGGGCGAGCACCTTGGTTCATGCAGGAACTTGGAGTAAAGAACCCTGAAACCTATTAACATAGTTGACATGAAAGCTAAAATACCCATGACTCATGAATTAAATAACTATATTTGATGTTTTTGTAAATAATGTGTGTACTATACTGTGTTTTTTCAAAATCGGCCTAGTCAGAGGGAATATGTGTTGATTTAGCTGTAGGTGGTAATATATTTACTTTTTTGTGATGAGGCGGCCCTAAGGGGAAAAAGTCATTAAAAGAAGGAGTTACTCAATCTCCGTTGATGGTCCATGTACTTGTTGATACTCTGTCATGGAATTTGGATCTGTCATGTAGCAGATGTCTTATTCTCCTCGCCTCATTATCAGACCATTATCTTTGGTGACGGAGCTTTTAGAATGTTTTGTTTGAAATTTTGAAGAATTATGGGTGTGCTACTGTATTGAGTTTGTGTTTCTACATAGGGATGGACGATAATATTTTGTGAAGACATGGCATGTTTGTGGTTCTGTAGTCCATTGCATTGGAAAAATTGCCAAGGTCTTGCAAATCTGTTTCTTTCTCCTGTGCTTTTTAAGGAAAGAATTTTTTGTTCAGGATTTACTGTTTTTTTACCTTTTCTATGTATGTTTCAATAGTTCCTTGTCCTGTTCAGCTTTACGTACTCTCTCTGTATCTATCCTTTTTCTTCCTTTTCTTTCAGACATTTATTTACCTCTTGGACTGTCTTTGCAAAATAATTTTAACTATGCTGAAACAACTCCCATGACTTTAAATATTAGGAGTTCTTTCCTCAGCTTTTAAGTTCTATCTCCCTTTTCCTGAGCTCTCTACTCGACTAACTACCAAAATATGCAAGTAAACTATATGCTATTTTTCACTAGAGATTTTCTCATATTTATATTCTTTTTAATTATAGGCACACCAGCTAAAGCAGACTTTTCCATCACTGGACAGAAACTATGCTGCTCGAGATGGGAAGGATACATGTATGGATTAGTGTGAATCAACTTGATATTTTCATTTTCTTATGTTTTCTGAGTTCATGAACTTGCTATCATTTTACTTGTACAACAATAACATAGATGTTGAAATAATCCGCTCTATACATGAAGAGAAGAGAAGTAACAGAAGGGGAATGTTGTAAGTGAAATATATGGGGAGTGGGGACAGCATAAACCTAATTATACCTGAGAACATCTACCTTCGTTACAGGCTAAATAAGTTACTAGTAGAATCCATCATAGGGTTCTGTATGCGTGTCAGTGACTCGATATGATCCTAGAGCACGTCAATAGTTGTGAACTATGTAGTCTTGGCGAGGGAGTCCACAAGTAGACTCATTGAATAACTTTCCGAATTTCCCTCCTGCTTGTTTATTCCTATAAGCACATAAAAGACTACCAAAATTCAAAAGAATGTATGTAATCAGAAAGCTATGTGTTTAACATGATGATTTGATTGAAAATGTTACAAAATGGGATTTTAGTTTATTGGATCAACTCTGAGATACCATATGAGGTTCAGTAGACTATCAAAATACAAAAGAATGTATGTAATCAGAAACCTATGTGTTTAACACGATGATTTGATTGAAAATGTTACAAAATGGGATTTTAGTTTATTGGATCAACTCTGAGATACCATATGGGGTTCAGTCTGAGTGATGCTGTAATTTTCAAACTAACCAATATGAAGATATGACACTCTTAAGCTTAAGAGCTTGTCTATCTTAAAATTTTCAATTGGATCTTCAGATTTGCCTTGATAAACTGCAGTTGCTCCATAGAAGCTCTGAAATCATATATTTTGGAATTTCTTAAGTAGTTTCTTTTTTGGTGCAGTGGCTGATGCTGTCTCAATATTGGCAGAATACCTCAAGGATGAGCCTTGGTTGAAACTCCTGTGTACCAATCTAAAGTATTTGAACTCAATAATCACTCCTTGAATATTTTCATTTATGTCATTAATATTATTAAATCTTGATGCTAGGCAGTTTTGTTTCAAATTGAACTATGTGCTTTTCATTGTACAAATTTAGGAAATAAATACAGGCTTAGATTATTATTATTATGCTTTTAGATAATCAAGTTTCACTTTAATGAATTTGCAGGTTAAATTTACAAGAGGCAACTAAAACACCAACAAGCGAAATCCTGCCACCTGCTACAGGAAGTGGTCTTGCATCTTTCGACGATGTACAGGTATGAAATAGCTGCACCTCTTTCATATGCAACGGGAGAAAATACCGTAGTTTTCTTTTCTTCTTGTCATGTACACTGCAGTTTTGAATGAGACTTTTGTATACTCACGTTACCACCTTTAATATCTACTACTCCCTCCATTCCAAAATTAAAGATAACTATTGACTTTTTTTGGTCAATTTGCAAAATCTTAAAATTTCAAATTAATATGAATGCGTTCAAATGTTGAAATCAACATACATAATAATAATTAGTAGTTCTTTTTAGTTAGTTGACAATAATTGTAATGGCTTGTGTTGAAACAAAATAAATTCATATTCATTTTCAGTTTTAGAATTCAAAGTCGGTAGGCTTCTCTAATTTTGGAACAGAGGTAGAAACCTGTTTCTTGCAATCTTCAATGTCCTTCACATAAATATAAAACTGGCTAAATCTTGTACAGAAATGGGTAAATATACCTAGTAGTAGTACACCCTGAACAGTAAAAATCTGAAATGGGAAATAAGCAACTGTCGATGGTTTGTTATTGTTGGGTTTTCGGATCAAAATCGATGCGGAATTTAATTAAAAGTTTATCCGATTCCCAGGAGTCATGCTTATATTGAAATCGAAATAGAAGATTGATTA
>JAUMHB010051241.1:0-16412 GCA_032359685.1 Pittosporum tobira
ACACACACACACACATTTTGGTTAGGATGGGATCATTTGAAAGCTCTGATAAAAAGATACAAAGAAACAGAGAAGCTAACTATTTACGAAATGGTTCTAAAGACATGGTCAACTTGGATGGAAAATCATGTCTATCGCAACAAAATCAGTGTTGCTTTTTGCTAGCAGTTCGCCACATACAAGTTGGTAATGATCACATAAATACAGAGTTTTTACATAAAATTTTGTTTTGGCCTGACAAATGAATGGTTAAGGATGAATTTTGATGAACATAAATGAATTTGAGTCAATTTGGATTATATTAAAATTGATTGAAATTTACATGGTTGATAAATTGATAAATATATATGGATAATGATAGATATGGATAACCTATATCAAACTGAAATTTCATTTATTATTTTTTTGTACGTTTATCGAAAGTTTATTAATATACCCCTTGTTGGGAAGCTCTCGATGTCACGAATTTAAATGTGTAAAAATTTTATAATTTCAATTGCGTTTGAGTTTTGAAAATGTAATAAGAAGAAGAAAAGGAAAAAAAATAGCATATAGAAAAGCATCACGTGTTAGCAACATGTTGTATGATAAACATGATGAATACTTATTTTGCTAAGTTAGTATTACCTTCATTACAAAATCAATTCGTAGAATTTTGTTTCTCTTCATTACACATGTACAACTACACGTATAGTTTATATGTGTTATATGTGTTCAACTACACATATAGCTATACATATATTTATGTATATGTTCATTGGTTCAACCATTAATTAACCAATTAAATCCACTTAATTTATAAAACCATTTAACTTAATCCATTTATGAACCTTTCTATATAATTTCAATTCATATCCATTTAACATTAGATGATTTTGGACATTCATTGAATTGTCATATATTTTGTCAGGTCTAATTATATTTATATTACGTGTGCTATATATCCATATCTTCTTCTAATAAATCCAGCCATAGTCAATTCCAAAGCTAAAGATGACTACTAATTATTTAGTCAATTTCCGATATTCATAAATTCAAAATGAATTGATCGAATTTATTTTATTTTAGTACAAACCATTGTAATTATCAAAATATAACTAAAATGCTACTCTCTTGTGGACTTTTGACAATTATGATATTCTTTTCGGAGAGATTATTGAATTAGGATAATTTGTCGGTGCAAATGTGCGATGGCTTTCCCTTAGCACACTAATCAAAGTAACTTCTGTTTATAAAAAGAGTCCGATTTAAAAGATTTGAAAATATTAAGCTTATATTTTTCTTCTATATTCATGCCTAAATGATGATGAAATGATGATAATAAACTTGATGACATGCTTCATTTTATACTACTGGTAATAATAATTGAACTCTGATTATGTAACAAAAATATTGAAAATAATTTTTGTTGAATAGAAGGAGTTAGTCTTGTAAAAAAATATAATATTATAAAATTTGATGTATAAACTATAATGAGAAAGTAGACCTTGAAAAGGCTTTATTGGTTTAGAAAATAAACAATCTAATATTACTAGTAGACTTAAAAAATACCTAATCTTATCTAATAATAGAAGCTAATTATTCTAACATCAATAATAAATTAACATTATCCGAACAGGTGCTTAACAAACAGATAAATGAAGAAAATTCAAAGTCCTGCGCAAATGCTGATAGCTTCCGACTTGGAAAAATGCCAAGCTTTCATTTTCAATGATGAAGGTTCGCCTATAAATATCTTGACCATAGACCTTACACTCGGTCACATTTACATGTCTTAAACTGTAGGCTATGTACCTTTATTTTTTTAGTACTTAATGATTGGTTAATAGCTGTTTATTGAGCGTTTTTATTTTTGTTGATAAAAATTCGCCTATTAATATCTTGACCATAGACCTTAAACTCGGTCACATTTACATACCTTAAATTGTATGCTGTGTACTTTTATTTTGTTGGTACTTAGTGACTGGTTAGTAGCTGTTTATTGAGCGTTTCAAGATTATATAATTCAAACGCAATAAAAAAAAAAAGGTATATTTGATAAGCTAAATGTGAGTTAAAAAATCTAAATTTGTTCAACAAAAATTTAAAATTAGGGATGAGGTGCAAAATGGTAAGCTCTATCAAACAAACCCTTGAAAGTTAAAGTAAGCACTGGTCTTTAATCGAAAATTAACTTATAGTAACTACATTGGAAAATTACTGATTAGCCATGGTAAAGCTCATATTTATACTTGTAGAATTGGATTAGTAAATTTATCTGTTTTTGTCTTCTCCCTTTTTTTTTTTTTTTTTTTTTTTTTTTTTTTTTTCTGAATTATGTATACGTATAGAATTTTGATACGCAAGGTTGTACTAAGTAGACAATTTTGTGATGAATCCCCCATTAACAGAAATTCTGTTAGCTACCAGGCCCTACTCTTGAATTTTCCAATAACATTATCACAAGGAAAGTCTTCACTTTCAGTTTACTAAAAGCCTATAAATACCTCTCAACTCCTATCTCAAACTTCACAACTCAAAAGAAAGTAAAAATAGAGTACAATCTATAGATAGAATAGGCAAAATGAGGTTTTGGGCATTGGCTTTGTTCTTTTACTTAGCCATATCAGTCGCCTCAGCACAGGTTGGCTCCCTTGTTAGCCAGGGCCAGTTTGATGAGATGTTAAAGCACAGGAATGATGCAAGTTGTCCGGCTAACGGCTTTTACACTTATGACGCTTTCATAGCTGCGGCGGGGTCTTTTGGAGCTTTTGGAACCACTGGTGATACCGACACTCGTAAGAGAGAAATCGCAGCCTTCTTAGCTCAAACTTCACATGAGACCACCGGTAAATAATTCCTACTGTTAACTTTTTCTTACATTCACAGATTTTGTTTTTATTTTTTTGGGAAATGGGACTACGATTAGGGATGGAGCATGAAGTATAACATTGATGGTATGCTACTATGTTTTCAGGTGGATGGGCAAGTGCACCAGATGGACCATATGCATGGGGTTATTGCTTCAAACAGGAACAAGGCAATCCACCGGATTACTGCGTCCAGAATCAACAGTGGCCATGTGCTCCAGGCAAAAAATACTATGGTCGTGGTCCGATACAAATTTCATTGTAAGTATCAAATTTATCACTCTTCCACTTGAACTTTGAGTATAACAGACAGTTTAATTATACTAGTAGTACTAATTAAATTTGATATTGGCTTGGCTGCAGCAACTACAACTATGGACCTGCAGGACGGGCTATAGGCGCTGATCTACTAAATAACCCGGACTTGGTCGCAACTGATCCAACAATTTCCTTCAAGACTGCACTGTGGTTTTGGACGACACCCCAATCCCCAAAACCTTCGGCCCATGATGTTATTACGGGCCAATGGACCCCATCCGCGGCTGACACAGCTGCAGGGCGCGTTCCCGGCTATGGGGTGATTACTAACATCATCAATGGTGGGATTGAATGTGGTAAAGGCCCGAACGCTCAGGTTGCGGATCGGATCGGCTTCTATAACAGATACTGCGGCATTCTTGGAGTTGGCCCTGGTAGCAACCTTGACTGCTACAACCAACAGCCTTTTGCTTAGGCAATATATATAGAGTTGCGTTCAGATATGGAATTAATAAGCCCCTATTGAATAACTTAAACATGTTGTAGTGGGCAGGAGGAAATTATGCATGAATAAACTTGGTGAATCCAAGTCATGTTTTTATCTTGCAGTTATCAATAATTAAAACCATGATCTATATTTTCCTTTTGTCATGATTTTAAGCCTTTGCGGGGAATATATTCTTTTCCGTTAGTTGGGACTTGGAGGACGATTTTTTTCTTGAACAATAAATAAATAAGAGAATCAAAATAAGTGTATAACATTTCCACGTGTAGTCTTAAAAGTTACATGGAGACACAATCACCCAATTCACGGTCAGGGACAAAAGTAGTGTTAACATAATAAAAGGCTCAGGCCATAGGCCTGAATATAGTCCATTAAAGTTTAAGTTTTCTGCATTATATATACCACTCTCTTATAATCTATTATTTATTCAATAAATATAAAGAATAATTTCCGCTACGTATTCTAACAAGTACCTCCAAAAACTGAGTCAATTCATAGTGGCTCTTTTTAAGTCTAATATGTATAACTTTGATTTTTGAATGACTCAAAACTGAGACAGGAATTGGCATTTATAGTAAATGTTTACCGCCATAAGAACTTTGTAGAGGAAGCACAAGAATAGTTATCATTACCGGACTCGACCGGCTGGTTCAAGCAGAGTCGGACCGGGCCCGAGTTACTGAAAAGACTGGATGAGCAATTGAGTCGTAGAAAACCGCTTAGATTGGATGATTATTCGTCATAATCGCTAAACCGGGCGATTTTTGAATCAATCTGCTGGTTCATCCATAAATAAATAGAATACAATAATTCGAATCCAATCAGATTTGGGAGATCGCAAAATTGCTGATGAAAAATTAAAATATTGTACTCCACAACATCGTGGAGCTTCTGTGAACAAGAACAACTATTATATATGTGACCATGGGAGATACAAAGCTTACTGCGGAAGAAGATTAAAAGAGTAAGAGCAAATACATATGACAGAAAGGAGATGAGAGGTCAAGATTAGATATATGATCTATGGACTACAAGAGAGATAAATGGTTTAGCCTTGAATGTTGGTGACAGATGAGATACTGAGATTTGAAAAAGAAGATAGTCTTTCAAAATGTCCTATGGTGAAAGGTCCCACACAATAGCTCCCTACTAGTTTATAGAACAATTCAAGATTAATTTAAATTATCATTTTTATTACTTTATCCGTTACCATTCCAATTTAACTTTATTTTTAATTATTTAATTGGTACTCTATTTATTAATTTTTAATAGAAAAGTATCAAATATTTTATTATAAAATATATTTTTTAATTAAAATACGACTCAACCGATTCAACCACCGCTTAAATTGGTTGAACCAGTGAACAATTTAATTAATACTTTGACGGGTTCAATATTCGATCCAATTTTGATAACTATGTCTTGCAACTTACATGATAAAGAGTTCACATGTGAGGTATTAGTTTTAAAAAAATTTGACTCTACCTTGTAAAATGAATTCAAATATTCTGATTTATCTTTTATTCTATTCTTTGTTTTATTACAATATAACAGTTATCTATATTTACTTAATTTATTTAATTTTTAATATTTTTTTAAAAAAATACATAGATAATTATTAAATTAAAATAAAATAACATAGAATGGAACAGAAAATCTGAATTCCAGTAAAACATGGTGTACCTCTTTTGAAATAACATGCGTACACCTAGCATTCAAAAGTAATAGGCATCATTATTTTAAATTTGGTAACTCATGGATTTCGTAATAGTATTATAAATAAGCAATTTTTGCCTCATTACTGTTAACATAATAAAAGTACAACTCATGAGTCTGTTTATCAGTTCATTAAGGTTTAAGATTAGGGTTTCTTTTATACTATAAATACTCCTATTGTAATTCGTTATTTACATATTTTTCAATAAACACGTTTCGCTTTCGTTCTATAATTTTAACTGGTATTAGAGCCTTTATCGTAGGTCTGTTGAAATCATAAAACCTCCATCGAAGGTTTTCTTCACCACTATCGTTGGTGTATTTATCCCGCCTCTGTTTCCCTCTGTTTCATTGATCAAACTAGTATCTCCATCAAATGTACATATACGTACGTCTTCGTCTGATCACGACGAAACCAACCCCACAAATAGCTTGTCCATCTGACCCCGCACGCGCTGTCATGCGCTAGGGAAAGATTCTGCAGCCTGCCACATGCTTCTTTCTAAAGATCTGAGATCTGATGTCAGCCCTACCACGTCAGTCGCCATATCATCTGCCACGTCACTTGACACGTCATCAACCACGGCAACATGACTACAGTACCTGCCACGTCATCACCTTGCCATGTCAGCACCCCACCACGCAAGCCCATCGTCGCATCAGCACCTTGCCACGACAGCATCCCCCTCAGTATCTACCATGTCAGCAACGTGCCACATCAGCACATGCCGCATCAGCACCTTGTCACATCAGCTCAATGCCACATCAGCATCCTACCATGCCAACACCCACCTCAGTATCAGCCACGTCAGTAGCCTGTCGTGCCGACGCTACCGTGCCATCTGCCACGTTAGTACCGTGCCACATCAACATCTTACCCTGTCAGTACTACTATCAGGTCATCTGCCACATCACCTACTGACATCATTAGATTGGTTTTGTACTTTGACCAGCCGGTTCAAGGTCTTTTTGACCGATTTTTTAAGATCCAAGACCAGTTCTTGACTAATTTGGGTGAGATCTTTCCATTTTTGGTATTATTTTTGACTAATATTTAGTCTAAATAGCACTTCCTTTGTAAAACTCCATAGTAAGTTGTTATATTTTGCACTGTTTTTGCTAAAAATGGTCAAAGGCGATACTACATCTCCTATTCAGACCATTTTAAATGGTTCTAACTATGTTTTGTGGTCCCAAGTTATAAAAAGTTTTCTGAAAGGGAAGAAAATTTGGTGATAGGTTACTGGAGATAACAAAATCCCAGAAAAAGAGGAAAAAGAAACCGATTCCAAATTCCAGGATCGTCTTGAAGATTGGGATAACAAAAATCATCAAGCAATTACGTGGTTCACTAATTCATCCATTTCAAAGATAAATATGCAGTTTGGACGATACGATACTGCAAAGGCCGTATGGGATCTCTTAGCGAATCTGTACACCACTGCCGATCTCTCTCATCAATACCAGATACTGAACTCAATTTTTTGAATAAAAATAAAGACCTGACCAATCTATCACTAAATTTCTTTCACTGATGAACTCACTTTGGGATCAGTTGGCAATGTCTGAACTAACATGGGAATGTTTCAAAGATGCTGCGCATTATACTGCATACAAAAACAAACAACGCCTTATATAGTTTCTTATGGCTTTTGATTAGAAATTTGAACCAATACGAGCTCCTCTTTTGCATCGCATTCCATTACCATATGTTACAGGTGCAGTTTCTGAGCTTATCTCTGAAGAAACCCGTCTTTGTGTTCTCAAACCAAGCTTCACTCCTGTCGTGACATCAACAGAGTCCGTCTTGGCCGCTCGTTCACAGGCATCTTCGTCTCAGTCATCAGAGATCCCTCACTCATTCCCAAATCGGGGGTAATTTACAAATAATTTCCCATAAAATGTCACTTGCAATTATTGCCAGAGGTGTGGTCATGTTTACAAAGAGTGTCGCCAACGACTACGAGACAGTTGGAATAACAATAGACAGAGAGGAAATAATTATCGTCGTATTGTTGCTACTGCACAAGGCTCCGATGGCTCTACAAACTCTATACCAATGAATGACCTTGAAGGTATTCTCAAGCTGGTTATATCTCATGTTGGCAATCCTCATTTTACTACTTCTTCCTCTGCCAACTCAGGTAAAACTTAGTAATTTGATTCTGCCTGTTGCAACCATATGACAAATGATTCTACTTTGTTAGCTCACATTACCCATGATATTTTCCCTACTAATATTCATACAGCCGATGGTTCTCTTATGTATGTCCATAAGAGTGAAAATATTTCTTCTCAGATTTTATCTATTCTTAATACATATTTCATACCAAAACTCACTTTAAATCTTATATATGTTGGCCAATTATGTGAACTTGGATTTGATATTTTTTTTTCTTCTTCTGGTTGTCGTGTACAGGATCATCAGACGGGACAGGTTCTTGGGACAGGCCGTAGGTGTGAAAGGTTGTTTGAGCTCACAAATCTCCACATTCCTCAAAGATCTTTGCAATTCATTGCTAGTTCTACTTCCTCTAGTTCAGATTCTAGTCTTTAGCATTCTCGACTTAGTCATGTTTCTTACAGTCGGTTGCATCCTTTAATTTCTAATGGTTTATTAGGTTCTTTCAAGAATGACAATTTCGATTGCTTACCTTGTAAACTTGCCAAACACACTGCTTTACCTTTTTTTTTTTATTAGCGAATCAAAATCTATTTCTCTTTTTGATTTAGTTCATTCTGACATATGGGGACCTTCTCCCAATGTTAGTATAATTATGTGATATTTGTTGATGATTTCTCTCGTTTTACATAGATGTTCTGAACTGGCTGATATTTACAAAAACTTTGTCATTATGATAAAAACTCAATTTTCTTGTAATAATAAAGTTTTTCGCACTGATAATGCCATTGAATATAAAGAAACTGAATTAGTTCAATTTTTTACATCTAATGGCACCATTATCCATTGCTCTTGTCTCGATACATCTAAACAAAATGGTTGTGCTGAACGCAAACATAGACATATCTTAGAAACTGTGCATGCCCTCCTTCTTGTTAGGTCCCTTCCTGAATGTTTTTGGGGCGAAGCAGCTTTCACAGTCGTATATACCTTCAATGGGGTCCCTTCTCCTCTTCTTGATAATCAATCTCCATATGAACGATTGTATGGTTCTTCTCCTTCATATCAAGATTTTAAAGTTTTTGGATGTACTTGTTTTGTTCTTCTTTAGCCTCATGAACGAACAAAATTAGAACCTCCTTCTCGTTTATGTTGCTTTCTTGGGTATGGTATCAAACATAAAGGATACAAATGTTGGGATCCTATTTCTAAAAGACTTCATATCTCTCAACATGTCACCTTCTGGGAACATAAAATGTTCTCTTCTATGTCCAAATTTGAAATCGACACTTCCACCTTCATACCTCATTTCACTGATCCATTCCACGAAATATCATTTGACTCTGATTCTGCAGGTTCCAATTCTAATAAATTCGTGATAAGCGAGATCACAACACATTTGACATCTACTCCTGCACATCAATCCCATAACGTTGTATCCAATGAAGATCCTGCATCAGTACCAACCATTGAGCCCCTTTGACATTCCACTTGGGTAAAATAACCTCCTCTTTATCTTAATGACTATCATGTTTCTTGTGCCATCCAACCTTTACATGAACCTCAAACATATCAAGAAACTAGTACTAATCTTTTATGGCAGCAAGTAATGACTGAGGAATTACAGGTATTAGATAAAACATGTATTTGGGACATGGTTGATTTACCTGCAGGGAAGATACCTATTGGTTGTCGATGGGTCTATAAAATTAAGACCAGATTTGATGGTATAGTGGAAAGATATAAAGCATGTTTTGTGGCTAGAGATTTCACTCAGGAATATGGTATTGATTATGAGGAGACATTTGCTCCTGTTGTTCAACTTACATATGTTCGTAGTTTACTTGCAGTTGTCGCAGCTCGTTGTTGGGATCTATGGCAAATGGATGTTAAAAATACTTTTCTTAATGGTGATTTACAAGAAGAAGTCTACATGAATCCTCCACAAGGATACTCTCAATCTCTGCATCAAGTGTGTCGGCTCAACAAAACTATTTATAGACTTAAACAACAAGCTCCACGAGCTTGGTTTGCAAAGTTCAGTGCTATTTTAAGTTAGCAAGATTTCTCATTAAGTCCTTATGATCATGCTTTCTTCATTCGTCGAACAAATAACGGGATTGTTCTCTTGCTACTGTATGTTGATGACATGATTATTACTAGAAATGACATTGTCGGGATACTAGATCTCAATGTATTTCTCAATAAACATTTTGAGATGAAAGATCTGGGTCCGTTAAGCTATTTTTTAGGTCTTGAAGTATCCTTCGACTCATCTAGTTATAATCTTTCACAAACAAAATATGCTTATGATCTTCTTTCTCGTGCAGGTATTACTGATAACAACATTGTTTTTACTCCTTTAGAAACCAATGTCAAACTTACTCCGAGAGATAGTACTTTACTCGGCGAAACTACTTTGTATCGTCAGTTAGTGGGAAGTTTGATTTACCTCACTGTCACTCGACCGGATATTGTTTATGTTGTTCACTTGGTTAGTCAATACATGTCTGCTCCTAGGACTACACATTATCCTGTTGTTCTTCATATACTTTGTTATGTGAAAGGAACTATCTATCATGACTTACATTTCTCAGCCAACTCTTCTTTTGAGCTGAGTGCCTATTCAGATGCGGATTATAATGGTAATACTCATGATCGATGTTCTACTACTAGGTTCTGTTTTTTTTCTTGGAGATTCTCTTATTTCTTAGTGAAGTAAGAAACAGACAATTACGTCCAAATCCACTACTGAATCTGAATATCGAGCTCTTAGTGATGCCACTCAGGAACTCATTTGGTTTCGTTGGTTATTGACTGATATGGATGTATCACTTTCTTCCTCAACTGTTCTTCATACCAACAGTCAGAGCACCATGAAAATTGCTCAGAATGATGTTTTTCACGAGCGGACTAAGCATATTGAGATTAATTGTCATTTTATTCGTCAGAACATTTCTCATGGAACATGTCATCTTCAATTTATCTCCACACTTGCCCAAACATTTGACATTTTCACTAAATCTCATCCACCAGCTCATTTTCGTGATCTAGTTTTCAAAATCAACCTGTTGTCGACTCAACCATCTTGAGTTTGAGGGGGAATGTTAATATAATAAAAGCCCAGCCCTTGAGCCTGTTTATCAGTCCATTAGAGTTTAGAATTAGGGTTTTTTTTATGCTATAAATACCCCATTGTAATTTGTTATTTACACATTTTTCAATAAACATGTTTCGCTTCCGTTCTATAATTCTACAATTACGTACAAGTGTACAACTACTTGAGCAAGGTATGAAAAAAGCTTTGGTGACCATCATCTGCCATGTGACAGTCCCTATAGGCTAGCTCAATTAATTTTTCACCTTTCGGTTTTTAAATATTTTTGACAGTCAAAATTATAAAATTTTTGTATCATTAAATTCGTATGATTAAGAGTTTCTTAATAAAGAGTATATTAATATACTTTTAATAAACGTATAAAAAGATATTTTTTAAGAATTTTTTAAAGTATATTTATATATTTCGTAATTATTTTAATTTAAAAATAATCGAAATACTTAGTTATAAATTTTTAATGCAAAGGTGTCACATTCCATCTCAAAATAGTGGTCTCATTTTGACTCTACAAATATTTTATTTTATTAGTCTTTTATACAGTTGTTTCAAAGTTTAAAATGTACTCGTTCACTTTTTAAAATTTTATTTTATTTTATTTTAAAAAAACTTCTCACATTATTTGGGGTCTTATGTCTTTAAGATATTTTTATGTAATTGTTGTTCATTTTAGATTGACCTTACATTTGTTTACTTACAAATTGCATATCTAGAATATGTACCAATAGCTTGGATTGATCTCTAGTCTTAATGAGTGAGTTTATTATTTATTTTTTTTTTTATCAAAATTTATTTATAAAAATATTCTATATTTTATATTTCCAACACGTCTCAATTATATACGAAATACTTAACTTGTATCATCCTTTATACCTACAAAATCATATGCTCATTATCATTCCATTTGATTGACTTTTTGTCGGTACAACCATTCTCTTTACACATTCTTTGCATTATTTCTCATAATTTAGTACTAGTATTTTTATTAGTTGCTTACAACTTATAAAAACTTTATATAATATTCATGTTAGCATATTATATATTTTAAGTACATAAAATTATATTTCAGATTATGGGTCTTCACATAATTTAGTGTACGAACTGACCATGAGCAAAAAGTGGTGGCCTGTTTGCCGCAAAGATGGCTCGGCAAATTACTTGGTTATGGCTACACAATCAGCTATAAGACGGGAAGAGAGAACGCTACTGCGGATAAGCTATTAAATTACTTATTTTTCTGTTATTTTCCCTTTTATGAGGCATGGTGCATGTAAGGCATACGGGCTTGTTAGAATAGAAGGGTATGGAATGAAAGCTCTCATTTGATTAGCCTATATTTTCCCTTTTTGACTATGTAATTGATTATTTGCTTTATGAAATATATGAAATGAGCTCATTGCTCTTTCTCTCTCCTTAAACTTCGTCACCCATTCATCTGCTTCTTCCTCCAACTAATCAGTCTAATTCTCCCTCCATTTATCCAAGTCAAGCTCGAGTGGAGCTTGACAGATATAAACCACATCTATCCATCTATCTTTTAAGAGAATGTCAAAAGTTTAAAAGTTTTTTTTTTTTTTTTTTTTCATATTTACATGAGGCTATTTAAAGTTCAAGTGACATCTTGCTCTCTCATCAAGCGATAACTTTCTTATTTGCGAACTTTTGATGATTATGTAATTCTTTTTAGGATAAGGTGATTATTTAATTAAGATGGTTTGCACACTTAAATTATGATGAAACGGTGATGGTAAACTGGATGATATTCTTCATTTTATGCTACTGGTAATAAAAATTGAACTTTTATTATGTATTAAAAATATTGAAAAATAGGATAATTTTTGTTGAAAAGGAGGAGTTGTTCTTGTAGAAAAATATAATACTGTATTATAAAATTTGATGACAAAGTAGACCCTTAATTAAATAGTATTAGTTTAGAAAGTAGACTATTCTAATATTACTTGTAGACTAAAAAAATATTTAATCTAATAATGAAAACTAATTATTAATCTAATAAATTAGTAATCTTCTAACAGGTGTAAAACGCATTGCACATTTAACAAACAGATAAATGATGAAAATTCAAAGTCCCGCGCAAATGCTGATAGCTTCCAATTTGGAATCGAATGCCAATCTTTTGTTTTTCAATGGAAGAAGGTTCGCCTAACAATATCTTGACCTGATCAATCACACGTACCATTATTTTCTTTCTTCTTGAAATTTTTTCTTAGTATTAATTAAGTGCTTGTTCATTAGCAATTTATTAAGCGTTTAGAGATTATTAAATTCAAAGACATCAAAAGAGTCATTTTAATTTGGTATACTAAATATAACTTGTAAGTTAAAAAATATATATATATATATATATTTTTTGCAACTTAAATCCAATTTCAACAAATATTTGAAATTATTGTAAGTTGTAAACTGATTTTGGTAAGCTCTACCAAATAAACCTCTGAAAGTTATAAATAGATTGAGTTAAATGATTTTATAAATTAAATAAAATTAATAAAATGATTACTAGATAATCCAATTAACATATACTTCCTTTGTTTAAAAAAAATAAGCTCAGATACCTTTTTCCATTGTCCCAAAAAGAATGATTCATTTTATCACTTTTAATTTGTAATTATTTTTTTATTCTCACTTTATGTCACATGAAAACTCTATTTTTTTCTCTCTATCATTATGAAATACACTTACAAGGATAATCTTGTTAAAAAAAATATACTCTCTTTTAAAAAATTAATTTTCTTAATTTGTA
The DNA here is from genome assembly GCA_032359685.1 of Pittosporum tobira. NCBI lineage: Eukaryota > Viridiplantae > Streptophyta > Magnoliopsida > Apiales > Pittosporaceae > Pittosporum > Pittosporum tobira. Next base: position 13,327 of record JAUMHB010051241.1, read on the forward strand.
CATTTTTTTATATTTTACAGATTTTTGAGAGGGAGTATATGTAGTACTGTATGTTAGTACTTCGCGTCCATCTGTGGCTTCAGGCCTTCAGCGGACGAAAATGTTGAACATGACCAATTGAGCACGTCTGCTTAAAGACAATTTATATATTACTCATTTACTCCATCCGTTTATATGTATTCGAGACAGCTTAATATAATATATTTGTGAAATTATAAAAATTAAAAATAAAATAGATTTATTTTATTTTATTTTTGTTGATGTCAAAGTCAACATTATAAGCTTTTTATAAAATTTAAAATTTTAAAAATTCAATAAATTTATATTATAATGTAAATTTTAGAATTGCACAAATCTATTTTAATATAACCCAAACCTGTTTTTTTTTTTTTTTTTAAATCGTTAGGGACAATTATTCCACCGTGCTCAAGGTTCAAATTTCATAAAAATATTATAATTTCATAACACTAGTAGTGGATTAGAGATTCCATCTCATAAGAAAGACAAAAATTCGCACTATTAAATCTATAATAATAGATCAAATAATATAATCATAATTTGGAATTGAATGCCTAGCTTTTATTTTCGATGGAAGAAGGTTCGCCTAACAATACCTTGACCTTAAACTCGATCAGTCACATTTAAATGTTTTCTTTGTTGTGTACCTTTATTTTCTTTGTCATATTCTTTTCTGACTTTTTCTTTCTTCTTGGAAAATTTTCTCGGATTTTATTATTAAATATTTGTCCATTAACAGTTTATTGAGCGTTTAGAAATTATTAAATCCAAAAGCATCAAAAGAGTCATTTTAATTTAATAATACTAAATGTAACTTGTAAGTTGAAAACTGATTTTGATAAGTTCTACCAAATAAATCGTTGAATGTTAATGTAAGCATCCGTCCTTAATCGCCATTTTGGAAAATTAACTTACAGCAACTACACTGGATAATTTCTTCTCATCGATGGTCACGCTCTTATCCGATTCAGGATTTAGGCTTATACGTGTCGAGTTGGATGTACCCATTTTGTCTTTTTTGAATTATCCAGAACAATTTTGATAAGGAAGGTTGGACTAAGTAGAACATATGTGATGAATCCCCCATCTACAGAGATTATCGTGGCAGCCAGACCCAGTTTGATGACTTGTAAGCATAGCATAGGATAGCCAGGACCAAGGTTGTAAGCATACGAATGATGCAAGTTGTTCGGCTCACGGCTTTTACACTTACGACGCTTCCATAGCTGCTGCAAAGTCTTTTGGAGCTTTTGGAACCACTGGTGATACCGATACGCATAACTAGAGATGTACAAAAATTTTGAAGATCGATGCATGGACCGAAACTGGCCTGGTCAAAGCCTAATCAAAACTCGGACCGGTTAAGACTAGACCAGGCTTTCAAAAGACCAAAAAGGCTCAACAGACTGCTATATTAGGAGAAAGACCGGCCTGAAGACCGGTTTGGCCCGGGTCAGTCTTTGAACTGGTCTTGGTTAAAGACCGGCCTAGGCCCAGGCCTAGCCTAAGCTCAGATCGATCCTAAAAGTCATATGAAAAATCTGCATAAATTACCAAGTATTATAAAAAAATTACTATCTTTGATTTCAATATTCATTTTAAAAATTACTAAGTATTATAAAAAATAAGTTTATAACTATATAAATTACTAACTACCTAAAGTAAATAACTATGTAAAATAGTTAACAATATAAAGTCACTATATAATTACATATATAACATAACTATATACCTATTATATAAAATAACTATTTTAACTAACTTAATAAAAATAGAACTATAAATTACTAACTTAATAAAAATATTCTAAAAGTTATATATAGAAAAATAAATTTAAATAATTTTATAAATTGAAAAAAAATTAAAAATAGAAAAAACCCGGTTGAGGACCGGTAGTGCTCAACGGACCTGATTTTTTGATACATAATCTGGCCTAACCTAGCTTGGTCAACTAAAAAGACCGGCCTGATCTTTTTCAAATAAAGACCGGTCCTGACAAGCCTGGGCCAAGTCCTGACGGACCAGTCTTTTTGTGCATCTCTATGCGTAAGAGAGAAATTGGGGCCTTTTTAGCTCAAACTTCACATGATACCTGTTGAAGAATATGGTATTATATTATTGAGATATATATGAAATAATGATTACATGAGAAGCATTATATAGGCTATGTTACTTGTGGGTCAAGTAACCTACATCTAATCAAACTTGAAATTTAAGAAACTTATCACCATAATAATATAGATACTATAAATATAATATTAATTATATTAATATAATTAATATTATATTCTCTGATATCCCCCTCAAGTTAAAAGTTTTATAGAACGAGTTTTAGCTTGTTACATAAGCAGAAAAAGAAAACAAAAACTAGCAACTATCAACGGTAGACAAAAGATAGTAGTAGTCAACGGTATTCGACCCTAACTGATCGACAGATAGCAATATTCGACCCTTAACTGATCGATAGACAACGGTATTCGACCCTTAACTGATCGATAGACAACGATATTCAACCCTAATGATCGTTGATAAGTGCAAGTGTACACCAATCAAATTATAGTATAAAAAATATCGTTTCCACAAGAATTGAAATCAGCCAATTATTTACCAACTTTGACAACTCTTTAACTTATCTAATTGAGCAATAAAAGTTTAATTTTTAATTAAGAAAACTAATTAATTAATTAATTAACTAGAATAATGAATTTAAGGTTCCAATAATAGAAAACACGTGCTAAGATTTTGATTTCACCTACCCATTCATAATCAAATCAATTTGTTTATCATGTAAGTTATGGAATTTATTCTATTGTGACAGTGAAATTTTCCTGATTTAGTTGCTACTCTATCTGTGAGAACCCAAATATTTGAGAATGATTTAATAAATAAAAATCTTCCTTTATTATTTTTTTTCTAGTCGAATTATACTTCGCAATTACGTTTTGAAAGACGGAGTTTAAAATAGTAAATTTAATGCCAAGGGCATTTTGTTCATTTTGACACTTATCGTGCCTAGGGGCATGTTGTTCGTTTTGGACCTGAGAGTTATATAATGCTCAGAATCATAA
>JAUMHB010051252.1:0-16411 GCA_032359685.1 Pittosporum tobira
TTTTTTGTATTTTCGCCTATATCATTTATGATTTGTGTATTTGTAAGACATTGATTTAATAATAAATTGGCAACCCAAGTCGGGGTGTGGATGCCCAGATTTAGGGGTGTCACAGTTTTCAGAAAGAGCATTTTCAAGCTTCATATTTTAGAAATTTATATTTCAAGAGTATTTAAGTGTTCACTGATTTTTAATTATGATCAAATTTGATTTTGTTACATATTCTATTTGTCCTAAAAATCATAAATAAAACATAAAAATTATGTAAATTAAAAAAAATAACTTTTTAAAAGATAATATATTTTTTTACAAAATTATTCTTATAAGTGTATTTTATAATAATAATAATAATAATAAAAAAATGAGTACAGAAAAATAAAAACAAATTAAAAATAGTAGTATAAATTATTCCTTTTTAAATAATAAAAAAAACTGAACTAATTCTTTTTAAAACAGGAATAATATTTAATTGAGGGGTTGGCGATTATATTCTTTTCAACAATTATAATAAATTTAAAGATTATATTTCAGTCTATTTTGATTTTGTTACATATAAAAAAATGGAGAAAGCTTAATTAAAATTTGTATGATTGATTACTTGATTCTAACAATATTATTCACACATCAAAAGATTTTCAAATTAGAGAAAATAATACATTAAAATATTTTTTTAGTCACTTCCGCAAATCTATTGGTGCACGTTTGATAACATATAATACTTAAACGTAATAAAATATTATATTTGATAGATTATGATAGATTAAATTTTAATTAAAAAAATTAAATTTACTTTAACAAAAATTTAAAATTTAAATTAAACCGTAAATCACAATTCAAAAATATCTACCAAAGAAGCCCTCGGATGATCTAAGAGACCAACAATACCCACAAGGCCACAAGTTGTTTGACAAAAATTACTAAGCAAAACAAAATACCACCCCAGAAAGCAAGATTCCTAATTACTCCCAACCAAACACTAGTCCCACCCAGTAGACCATATTCATGAATCATTTGAATCTTAAACGCCGGTGGATCCAAAGCCACTAGCGCCCCTGACAGTAGAATCCAAATCGTCAACCTCAGTAACTTCCGGAGTCACAATCTTCTCAACAATCAACTGAGCAATCCTATCTCCAGCTTTAACTTCAAATTCAACATCAGAATGGTTGAACAGTATCACACCCACCGGACCCCTGTAGTCCGCATCGATAACACAAGCACCAACATCAATTGAATGCTTCCATGTCAACCCCGATCGCGGCGCTACATTCCCAAACCCAACCCCGTTAACTATTATACACATAAATCACCAAAAATCCGTGCAAATAAGGACGAGGGAGATAGAAAGATTTACCTATACGAGCATAAGTCCCTTCTGGCACTGCTATGCTCAGATCTGTCGGAACCAAAGCTTTCCCTCTGGCCGGCACTTTAATCTCCTGGGCGCTACACCAAATACTAACATTATTGAATTGAAATATGAAAAGCTCGTTAATTCTTTTAAAGAAAAAAAAACTCGAATTTTTAGGGTAAATTTTTGGTAATTTACCTTGAAAGATTTTAACCAGCACAGAGAGGTGATCCTCTAGTGGGTAATACAGCTTTCTCAGAGAGTTTCTTCACTCGAAGAAAAGAGGTTATCGTGGATGATTCGGATATGCCATTTTCGTTCATAGGGTTCTGAATCTTTGAGCTTGCGTCTTTGATTTCTGAGATATTGTTGTGGGACTCCGTCTGGGCCATCACGAGGAATTGTGATTGAGAGGAAAATCGATTGAGGGGTTTGAAGAGAAAATGATACAAGGGTTGGGAAAGATTCCGATGGGTTTGGTCATATAGACTAAATTTGTCCGCTAAATGCGGAGTACTTCTAAAGGCGCCAATTCTTCCCGCCATTTTTATAGGTACCGATACTTCTGGGACTCTCCGTCTCAGCGATGGTTATCAATATGCTACACCGTCACATTTAATAATACCATGTACCCTTGTGAAATAATTGTATATAAATTAACACGGTAAATTATAATTAGTTAAATATTTATTAATTATTAGTGTATTTATACATATTTTTTTAATATGTATTTCATTCGTCTTTAAGTGAAATGTTTGGAAAACACGGACCTTCAAAAATTGTTTGAACATAAAAGAATTATCTAAATTGTCCTTATAATATTATATCCCATTTGTCTAAAAAAATAATGACTAAAAATAAAAAATTTGAATATTCTCATAAAATATTTCTTTTTTAAACACATACTCCATTCGTCCTATATTAATTGCAACACATATATTTTTTGGACATTTCATATTATTTCATCCGTCTTGAATAATTTGTAACACGTTGACTTTTTGCTGAATTTAAAAAATATGTTTAATATTATAATTTAAAAAAATAAATAGTGATTAAAGTAATAATATTATAATTTTAAAAATGAGAATAGTAATTGAAGTAGTGGAGTATAGTATTGATATTATAATTTTAAATATGAGAATAATGATTTAAGTGATGACTACATTTGATAAAATAAGAATAATTTCGTCGTGGGAATGTTTAGAACTTGAGATGGACGAGTTGGCCTAAGGCTCCCAAAGGGTGTTTTGGGTGTGGGTTCCAATCCCACTCACAACGTCTGCTTTTTTGATTTTGATGTTTCATTAAAGTTTTACTTTAAATGGTCTGGAAGCCATCTCAGTAACGTTTTGCTTCAAATGTTATTTACCATCACACTCCATCTGCTTCTCACAAGTGACATTTATTGGGAAAAGGATAATGTTTCAAGTTAATTTTCTTTCTAATTTACTATGATAAACCACCAAGATAAATGGGCTTTTACCGTAAACTTACGGATTGACAGGATAGGCTAAACTCTAAAGCAGCAAAAGATGAGATTAAAGCAACACATCAGTGAGAATTTATAAAGTTGTTAAACCCCTTTTGAAGTTTCGGCAATGATCAGGATTTCGAAAAGATGGATATAGTTTCCTCGGAAAAATGTCTTAGGTATTCTCGGTCCAATGCTCGATGTCTTCTTTTTTGCTTTATTTAGAGTTTCTTCTTGGTTACCTTTCTTTTTTGCTAAAAACTTTACCTATCAATAAATTTTCCATCCCCCAAAAAATAATAACTAAAGTGCAAGGAGGTGGTGAAATTTTACACCATTTAAATCCATTAAAAAAAATTAAAAATAAACAGCTACTGTAAAATCAACATTCATCGCCCAAGTCTGACAAATGTTGAGATGAAAAGATTGTAACCGTAAGGAATTGGATGAGAATGTGATGATGTGAAATTAAAAGATTGTAACTGTAAGACAATGTGATGGCTAATTCAATCTATATATCTCCTTGCAATCCCAAATGTAGTTCTAAGCTTCACATTGCAAGTGTAACAGAATATTATCATTAGCTCATCTAAACAATCTCCTTACATCACTAGTTGAAGTTGAGGATGTTATCTATTCACCATGGCTGTCCTCGCAATAACAATACATGTTTGACTTCGACCTCCCAAAGTATCCACCATAATGGTCTTACAACTTGGACTACTCAAGTTCAGTCCTGATTCCATGTCGCTCATGGAAACACCATTATCCGATTTGGTAGCTGGGAACGACAGGCGTTTCTTTGCAGAACCCGTTTTCTCTCTTTCTGGTATCGAAGGCCTCTGCCTTGGTGCACTTTGAGACCGAAATCGAGCCTTGGCTGATGCAGTGGCTGCCATGTAGTTCGGAATTGAGCTGCACCCTATGGTTAGTGTTTGAGCCATTATAGAACTTCTCTCTTCTTTTAGGCACCGAGGGCTTGCTGAGTGAACTTGGACATGTTTTATTCGGGATGGAAATGGCGTGACAGGGGAGGGAATGGTCGAGTTCCTGTTCGTTCTGTGGAGGGGAGAACAGCCAAAATCTGAATTGGGTTTTTGCTGTTGAAAGTGGTAATGTGGATTTTGTGATCCCTGGGAATTGGTGGCCAAGTACGAATAAGATTTAGCTGTGTCAATGTCGACAGTTTTTATGGCCTGGTCAGACCATCTGGGCTTCTCTTCTCGCCCTTCTTTGCCTAAAAACTGGTCCTTACCAGATCTCCACATCTATTAATTAAGAAACACACTTGAAATTTATGTTAAGTACGAGGGAAAAGATTGAGAGATATGATATAGATGAAATACCTGACGAGAAAAAGCAGAGGAAAGTTCTTTTTCGCGCTTTGAAGCTGGTTCATCTGAAGTGCTACCTCCTTCTCTGGACTGTGTGTTAAAAGTTCCAACAAACCAATCAAAACGTAAAACTCATACTGAGCATAAGATCATGTAATATAAGTAATGAAAATTAACCCACAGTGGAATTCTTGGTTTCAAGATGAAATTCCCTCAAGCTGTTGGATTCACTGAATGTGGATCCTCTGTTTCGCTCATATGAAAGCCTCCTACTTTGTTCGCGAACTTGAGTTTGGACTCGAACCAGTGACTGAAAGCAGCTGAGAGTCATCTTTGCTCGTTTCCGGACACTGTGTCCTCTTGCTAAGGCTTGTAGCCTTACAATTCCTTTAAGTGCCCTTAGAGCTCTCCTTGCCTGAGAAAACCAGACTCATATATTGTTCATTAAATGTTTCACTGCACTGAAAACTATACGCAAGTAAAAAGTATAGGCAGAAATGCATATAAACAGACACATTACCAGATACCCTTTGAAGGCCTTCTGAATAATAATTGCTGCATAGTATTTTGTGGCGATATCGAAAGGTCTGGCTAGCCGAATGACTTCCATAGCTGCTTGGGCCGTAGCAATTGCTGCCTCAGCCAATGCAATGGCACGCCTTTCTTCGGATTCATTGGCCTCGTACTTGGGATACGCCGCTGAGGTTCCTACGATGGAATTACTTGATGAATTACTAGGAGTGGCTGTTATGTTCTTTGTTTCTTTATGATGCACTATTGTTGTTTCATAAATACAAGGTTTGCTGAACATCCATCTTCGCTTTCCTCTCTTCTGCACCAACAAATTTCATTGTAGTTAGAAACGAATTTGGTACTTATATATAAGCTATAACGGACATTTGATTTGTTAATTACCTTTTCATCTTCTTCTTGTTCACGTTCTTCTCTTCTCTTGCTGCTGCTGTCTTTTGTAGGATACCTGAAGGCCCTTTTGACTACATTTAGCCATGATGAGTTTCCTTCTCCAATCTTCCCCATTGCAATTGAAGATTTCCGCTGTTGTTTGCTTAGAAAAGAATGAAACTTTGTTTATGGACAGATAGCTAGTGAATATTTAAACAGGTTAGTAACATATATATATATCCTCCAGTGTTATAAAAATCCTCGTTTAGGCTTGATTAAACCCATCTAAAATCTAATATCTCCCAATTAGATGTTAGGTACTTTGCCTAACAATTTCTAGAATACCGATAAATTTCCAATATATTGAAACAGTCTTGCACACTAGAATATGAGCAGCAGGCAGAGAATAATGAGTACAGTAGAGGGTTAAATTCTGGGTGTTGCTGTGGAATAACAGTAAAAGCATAGCATAGTGTAGGGTATTTCAGATGATCGGAGACAACCAACCTGAAAGAGTGTACATGGCATGAGGAGGAGGAGGCCTCGAGATTAATGCTAAAATTAACTAAAGCTGTAAAGGTGGTCCTCCATTCTTTTCTTTTATGTATGTTCTGTAAAAACAAAAGAGGAGCAGAACTGAACAGACCAGAGCAGCTGTCATGGTCTTTGGCCTGTTGGTCTTGGCTTGGTTCATGACGTGGCCATGAGATCTAGCGAAAGAGAAAGCGCAGCTTGCGATGCTACTGTGCATTCTTTTCGGGATTGGAGACCTGCATGGCTTCTTGAATTAAAAGTGGATCAAGGGACTAAGGGACCTGCAATAATAGTATTGCTTTATTCTGCAACAAATTTGGCGAGTACATACGAACTTTTTAGTACAATAATATATAAATGTTTATCCATAAAAATAGCTGGTGATTGATTTAGGTAATTGTGACATGAAGTTTGATGATAACCTTGGGAATGTTATATCGATTTTTAAATATTTTTGATTTTGAATTTCAAAATAGTTATGAATAAAATTTTCATTGTGGATTAAAGGGAGTATTATTAGTCTCTTATTACACCCTAAAGAAAACAAAAAAGAAAAGGCGCAATGCTTCATGATGTTTCCGGAACAAAGCAGAAGTTAAAAAGGGCATACAAACGACGTCGTAACCTTCAGGAAGGTGACAAATAGCTCCATATCCAGAGTCTTCAAGACAACTCGACACACTTGAGCTGTTTCTATATATCCATACATTTGTTCTCCGTCTCAAGCATCTGCAAATCTGTCGAGAACTACCAGTCTATCAAGTCCATTATAGTAATTTTGTAGGTTACATTTGCTGATCATCAAAACCATGGCTTCAACAGCATTATTGGGGTGTTGTTCTTATCCTCTGGTTTCAAATAAGCCTTTCAAAAATTTGACCAAACAACCCTGCTCTGTTTCTTTTCCCTTTGCATGCAATTTCAAAAGACCTTCTGGGTTGTCTGCCCTGACCGTCAAAGCTCAGGCCGCCGGAGACAACAAAGACTCCTCGGTGGAGGTTCAGCGCAGCAGTGGTAGCAGCAACAACCAAAGTACCTCCGTGGAACGATCACCCCGGCGTTTGGCCGCTGATATCTCACCTTTCGGTAAGTCTACGAGACTCTGACCTGGCGCTGTTGACGTGTAATTCGTAGTTTACTTGAGCAAAAGAAGAATGTCAAGGTTAAAAGGGAAGTCGATACAGCTGTGAGTATGACACTACTCGAACCAAAAAAGAAAGTGTAGTTCTTTTTAGCTTTGGCACATATATGTGACACAGCTTAAGAGAGACGATACAAACGAATTCAATCAGCATAACTTTATTATTACAAAAATGTATAAAGTAAATAGAGATTGATAGAATAATCGTTCAAATTTTATATAAGTAAAATTTGATAATATCGAGATATTTTTTTACAAAAATAATCGATTATTATTGAAACTCGGAAGGAATTAAATTAATTTAAAAAAATAAGTTTAAAGTGTGGACCTGGTTAAAATAATAATAAAGTCGGAAGTTTGTACAGTTTTATTACTCTGTCATGTCTCTTGTTAGAGTCTCATCAGGCTGAAGTTTCAACACAAAACTTAAAGATGATTGCTACAATTTTGTTAGTTTAATGAAGATACCGTAACACAGAGTGCATAGTTTTGATAAATTTTCATTTCAGTATTAAAGTAAATATGCTGAGAGTTGATGGTATCCGATTATGTACTAACAGGTCTATTGGACCCGCTGTCTCCAATGAGGACGATGCGGCAAATGTTGGACACTATGGACCGGCTATTAGATGATACACTGTGGACACCATTCCCGGGAGTAAACAAGGAGGGGGAGCTGCGGTCCCCGTGGGACATGCAGTCCAATGATAACGAAATTAGGATGAGATTCGACATGCCTGGACTTTCTAAAGAAGATGTCAAGATCGTTGTGGAGGACGATAATGTCCTTGTCATCAAAGGAGAGCAGAAGAAGGAAGAAGGTTCTGGAAGTGATGATTCATGGTTCAACAAGAGTTACAGTAGTTATGATACTAGAATGCGATTGCCTGATAACTGCGAGAAAGACAAGATCAAAGCCGAATTGAAGAATGGGGTGCTCTTCATTTCCATTCCCAAGACTAAGAAAGAACACAAGGTCGTCGATGTCCAGATTCTGTGAATATTGTGCATGCCAATGTGATTGCAGGTCTTTTTACCTTCGGTGTTTTATGTTGGTTGTTTCTTACTTTTGAATGCTTTTATGTTCTTTCTTAAACTTCTATGTAGTTAATGTCATGTATCCAAACTATATGTCTTATGTGAGAATGTATAGTTGGCAAGGTATTTGGTGTTTACGCATCATCTTTTCTTTGTTTTTAGATAACATAAATTGCAAGCAACGAATTTAGCGCTATGCTGTTACAACTGACGGGGCAATTTGCAAACGGCATCTATTTCGTGTTTTACCCTGCCTCTATGTAACCTGATCTAAAGCTAATTATGCTACATAACGCTACTAATTAGCTCATTTTCTTCCGGAATTGATTCGAGATTTGGTTTCCAAAACGAAATATTATTACCATAGCTAGATGTTTTACTCTCAAGCCCGGACACGAGATCCTTAGCTAACACTTGTTTCAAGAGCAACTCTTGAAGTTGTTGCCTTGTTATAACCACTTTAATCCTTTTAACGGTACCACTGCTCTGTTCTTTCTCTGCCACCTGTGTAGCTGCTTCATCTGCAGTTTTTGAACTCTGAACGGGAGGCATGAGATAATATTTGTGTCCTAAACTTAGCTGGAAATTAGGGGGGATATTTCTGGGGGATTTCTTTGCCAGATAAATATGGTCGCCTGGGAAATTGAGTAGCACATCTTGCACGAGAATTGGCACGGAAAACTCAATTATGTTTCCGTCCATCTTCACCACCTGCACTGTGTTCCGGTTCTTGCCTCCAACAGCAAAGCAATTCCCCATGATGCTGTAAATTAGTTAGAACTCAAAATTTGAAGAAATTTATGTCAACAAGTTGAATGGGGGGAGAGAGACGGATATAGTTGTTTGAGATACTAATATTTTTGAGCGTTCTATTTATGGATGTATTGACTACTAAGGCACGATGGTGGTTTGTTTTGGGGGTGAGAGGAATTGGTAGAAAGTTAGAGTTCTTTTTGAGAGAGGGAAAATATTTAATTTAATTTACTTAATTGGGGAGGCAAAGAGGAGTGAAATGTAAGAATGTAGAGTTTAGGGAATTATAGTAAATATTTTTTTTATTTTTTATTTTTTGTCAACACGCATGCAAGAGAGGTCGGTTAGTGGAAGGTTAGGGAATTATACTAGTAAATAGTGCTCATCCTCCTTTTGTAGATTGTTTACTTATAGTAGTAATAATTGATTAATAGATTTCGTTGTTTTGTACTATTAGCAATAGTAAGTTTGGCTCTCTCCTCCCCTGTTTGTAACAAACACTACACTGCTGATACCGGCAACACCACGATCCATTGATGTCAAGCTAGAAGGGTCCTCCTGGGAAATAGAGGGGGCAATTTAATGAAAAAAGAAACATCCATATATCCATTCATCATATAATATGTATATGTACCCACCTATCCATCTATATGTATAGGCCGTATTTTGAAAATTGTTAGGTAAATAAATCCCTAGACAGATTTGGGAAAGAGAAAAATTTAAGTTGAGGAAAATATTAAATTGGTCTAAGAAATAGTACTAAGGAGTGTAGTTACCTTTTTTTTTTTGAAGATTTTTAGAGTATTTATGCACAAACGTGGTAAGGGTGTCGATTTCATATATGACATCAACCAAAAATTTATATATAGAGTGGTATTGTGCACGTTTTGAATTTTGTTTTCCACAAGAAATTCGATAGCAAGAGAGGTTCTGTGCACGTCTCTTCCAATTTTTAATCATTAATTAAGAAAAAAAATCAAACCGTTCTTTGTGTTATTGTCTTAAATTTGAATCCAAATTTACGGAAACAAGAAAATTAAAAACAACTACATGGGGTGCCAAAATGGTTGCTAAAGGTGTTATGGTGATATTATGCTGAGGTGCAGTTGACATAATAATATGGTTTAGGTTGACAGCCTGGTAGGGACTAGGTGGTCTTTTTGGGTGAAAAACTACCAAACGAACCATTTTTATGTTTCTCGAAAGTGATTCGTATTCTGAATTTCAGCATACATACGTGTAAATAATATTTAAAATTCATGATAATTATTATCTTAGTATATTATTGTGAGAGAAACTGAAATAAATAGAGTTGGATCATCCCCACTCGGAACGGTGATTCTCTCTCTCTCTCTCTCTATATATATATATATATATATTTTTTTTTTTATTTTTTTTTTTCTGGTTGTAGGGAGTATTTTTCTTTTTTCTTTTTTCTTTTTTCCTTTTAGTAGTCAACTGCTGAGTAAAACGGTATGGTAATAATTAATTTTGTTTTCAAGTGCTTGTAGGAGTTGTTGAGTCGTCCACTGACGGGGGGTAGAAAGAGAATTTCGCACACCACAGAGGAATATGGATGAGATGAGACCCAAGATTTTGTAACCATGGACTGCTTCAGTTCATTCAGATTATATTAGGATATTTTGTTGAACCTTCTCAAAAAATTCCAAGTTAATCGAGTTTTATTTGAAATAGACGATAGTTAAATGATTTTAAAATAAATTCTTATAAATTAAATTTTATAATTAATTTCATTAACCTCGTTTAAATCCCACTGTTGGTTGATCTTCAGAATTTACAGAACTAATAGAACTAAGACTACGGCAAGAAGATAAATGGATTTAAAGTTACGGATTTGCTTGGTACAGTTTATTTTAAAATAATTTATAATTTATTTGTTGATTATTATTTTTTTTAAGTTAAAAAAAATATTTATTGATTAACTTTTTAAAATAAATTAATAATATTGTTATACTACTTAATTTATAAAAAAATTAAAAATATTTTTTAAAATAATTAATTTTTAAAAATAAACTATAAACACTAATAATTATCAGTGAAACTAAACAATACCTACGTGGCATCCTGAACGGGTCAAACTTGAAGAGGAAAGAGGTGCCACAGTTTTGACTTTTGACAACACAGCATGAATAACGAGAGACCTTTTACTGTATATACATTACACTAGTGCAACTTGATTACCATTTGTTATACTTCCTCAGTTTTCAGATTAGAGATTTTGAATTATGTTAATTTTTATTTTTTTTTGGGTTTTCCATCTGTCTGTGTGTGTGTGTGTGTGGAAAAGTTCTTTCTCAACTTTCTCACACACACTCAACAGATCTACTTTATTCAAAATTTAAATTTGAGATTTTTGGATGGGGCAATTAACTTTTTTTTACCAGTGTAAAATCATGTTGATATGTTAAATTTAAATTATAATATAAATTTTAAGATTTTAAAAAAATTCAAATTTTTATTTTAATAATATTTTATATGTAGTCCTTCTTCAGGGGTATTGTAACCCAAACACGACTCTAATTTTGTTTGTCACAACTCATTTAAAATAACATAAAAGTTTATTTATTAATTTAAATAAATTATAAATTATAATTAATTTTTTAAAATAAATTAAAAATAATTTTTTTAAAATTAGCTAAAACTAATATATTTAAAATATATTCTAAACTAATTAAATAAATTTGTTTCTAATCTTTCAATAGTCAAACAAAGATATTTTAGTTTTAAGGTCATCTAACGAGGGACTATATGATATAAGGGGGAGACATTATGTGACCTTAATAATATATATATAAATTCCTAGTATATTAATATAACGTGAAACATGAGAGTCGGTAAATTTTAAAGCTGGCTCGTATTCGATTAAAAAAGGCCAGCCTATGAGGACAGTCAAAGCTGCTACACGAACTTTTTTAAGTCATAAAACATGACATCCACACCAATTGTTAAATAAGTACATACAGCGTGATGGACACAAATGTTCAGTGGTTTGTCAAGGAAATTGGAAAAATAATGAAGCCCACCTAACTACAGCTTTGCGGGCTATGCTAGGCCCAATTAACGTCTAAGAGCTGGACATTTAGTGGTCGACTGCTCGGTAATCAGTGCTAATGTTTGTCTTTTTATAAACAACAAAGTCTGGAGCCATTAGAGGGGCACGCAGAAGCAGTTGTAGACGAGCAATTCTTGGAGCATCAATAGCCAAACAACTTACGTTTCTCTGCTATTTTTTTGGACAAATCCGTATATTGGAGTTTTTGTATACCAAATTAACATCTTTTTTCTTTTGTTTTCCTAAAAGAAAAAAAATAATATGTAAGCCATATATGCAGAGAAATCTAGAGAGATAATATGCATCCCAAATCATCAAATAAGAAATAATTGAAAAAATAAAAATGGAATCACATGAAATTAGTCTTCCAGGAGTTTCCACGTTAGAAAATAAAAAACATTCCAAAGTATGAAATACTTTGGGACAATGCCTACAGAATTCAACTTAACATGCACCATAAATTAACCAACTACAGCCTCGAAGATGAAACGTCCATCCAACTCTACATGCTAAACAAAGTTCCAGCCAAAAAAAAAGAAAAAAAAAAAAAAAAAAAGAAAAAAAAAAAAAAAGGCCAATATATGGCAGATACCAGGTTGAGATGCAATGGACAAAGTACCTTAAAAGTATCTCCAAATCTACGTATGTATACTAATATATGTAGATATTCTTATCAGCAGATAATCAGTTCCGCGAAGAAACACAAGGTAGACTCAGTGCATCACAGAGGGCGTGGAGAACGTGGCCTGACAGGTGTCTTTGATGGGCTTACCCTGCGTGGACGAAAAATATAACATAATCCAAGGCAACCAAGGGAAGAAGAAACTGAGGAATATTGGAATAATGATAAACAAAAAGATGCAAAATCGGGAAAACTAACCTTATAGGCAGGGATCCCAGGACAGCACCACTACAGTTCAGCGCTGCAATTGCACTCTCAGCCTGCATAGATGGAAATTCGATTATTACCAATCCACCTCAAGTATGTAACCAGTCAATTATAACAAAATAATTTATAGAAAATGTCAAATAATTCCTTCATAGTTTTGACCATTTCCATCTTTATTGACAAATATAATTATTTGAACCATCCAGAAAACAAAAGAATCATGATGTTGACCAAGAAGAAAAAATAAAAATGTTGGGTCCAAACAATCTCTCACATCCGAGTTCCCAAATGGATGCGTCACTATTACATTGATTGGCTGCATCTTAGTGATTGATCATGGAATAAATGCCAATAATTAAGTAACCAAAATGATCCCAAAGATCAATTTGGGGAACCATTTGAAACCTCCTAGCACTACACAGAACAAAATCATAAGCTTCACGATTTCTTGTTCATTGGACCTCAACACCCCCCCTCTCATCCCTCCTCTTCCAAACAAAAGAAACACAACTAAATAATGAAACAAAATGACATTCTACATCCTTCCCTTTTTATGTAGCTTAAGCCAAATGATTGAAATTACATGTCAGACTAAGCAAATTCTTTCTAATTTGAGATTCTCACAGTTTAATAACTAAATCAAAGGTTAAACTATTAAAGACGGAAATCGAAGTCTGGTCCGAATTAATTTTAGCAGTAGTCAGAACCGGCTCTTTTAAAATTACCTTTTTGTTGTTATTTTTTGTGTCAACTCAAATAATTATCAAAACTTGGAAGTCAGAAGTTCACTTAACCCTAATTTAATTTCATATCTGAAGCCCAAAAACAATGTGATTGAATATGCAGATGTTCTGAAGCAGTACAAATTAGTCACCTTTAAATTCAGCAAATCATGAAAAGCTAATGGTACTTACCATTACGAACTCAACAAATGCAATACGAGTAGAATGATGATAATCTCCAAGCAGCCTCAAGCGAAGAACCTCTCCACAAATAGATTCAAAAAAGAGTTTGACATCCGCTTGAGTAATCTGGAATAAATAAGCATACAAATTTTCAAAATTTTCCCTACTAATGCTTTTAATCAATAGAACAAGGGATATTTGTAATTCCAAAATTACCTTCTTATCAATATTAGTACAATAAATAGTCCTTGCGCACATCTCTCTTTCATCTTCAGACTAGAGATCATCACAAAAGGCATTGAAGTCGATACAAAATTTAACTCTCAGTTCACTTTCTAAGATGAATTCCAGTATGGAAAGCTCACAATATAAGCAGTTTATAGTGGACCTAAACTACTCACCCTTGGCAAAAATGTAGGATTAACCGGTGCAATCGCAGTTTTTGAAGGCAGCACCCTGACTGGGTAAAAACCAAGCATAGTCCCTCCCAAACTCAAAGCATTCCTTGCACCTTCTGCACACATCACATACAATGCAGTGTAAGATCATTCAATTCATCAACAAGTATATGTCATATAAAAGGTTTGTTAGCTTACCCTCGTCAGTAAATTCAACAAAGGCAAAGCGGAGAACAGAGTTAGGGTCACCACAGACACGACAGTCAACAACCTTCATCACAAAAATAGATATACAGTTCACTCAGCAAGATACTCTTACATTAGCATGAATAGAAAGGTACCCCACTGAGACCAATTAGCTAAAAATGTACCTGCCCGCAAGTAATAAAGAGAGCTGCAAGTTGTTCTTCAGTAACCTAACAAGTCCAAAGAATGTTTGACAATTAAAACATCCTAAAAATGAATCCCAAGAAAAAAGACCGACAAACCATTATAATTCTTTACCTGATGATCAATGTCGGAAACATAAACGGTCCTCCTAATAACCTCTTCCCTCTGAGCCATACTGGTTCGACTATTTGTCCTTCGCTTTGCATGATTATAGCTAATCTTCTTCTGATCATAAAATACAACAGAAAACTCATTACAGTACAAACTACTACAGAATAACACAAAACAATTACTCCCCTTATATGACACACACACACACACATATACATATATATATATATCCAACCAAATACAGCCAAGTTTAAAAGTTAACTAAATCTAATTGATCAAAACTTCAAGAGATAAAATGTGTCAAGATCTTGTAGTCCTAAATAAGATCCAGCATTTTTCACCAACAACAAACATAAGCATAATATAATTAAGATAAAAGGGCAAATTTTGAATACCCTTCTAGTGGAATTTCCATTGGCAACTGGAGAGTTGGGGGGCATTACAAAATTAGTATCAGTAATATAACCAAAGTGAGCAGGCCCAGGAGCAGGGAGTTGTATAAATGGTCTATAATTAGCAAGCGAGGGCGGCACAAATTCTTCAGCCATAGGGTTCAATTTGGACAGCATTTCTTCCAAATCCCTCATCTCCTTCTTAAACTCCTCTCCCCCATCATCACCACCGTTCATCTGATGATGACCATTAACCACGCCATTTCCATTGATGCTGATTAAACTCATCTGATCAGCAGCTCCGTTACCGTTAGCCATCTTCTGCTGATTTTTAACGGCCATATGAAAATTATTCTGATCATTTGACCGGAGAGCAGGGTTTGTATCACCGTTACTGGTCAGATGATTGGATTTTGACTGATCAACGTCGTTTTGAACGACTGAATCAGTCCGATTCGATGAGTTGTTATTAACGTTAACAACCCCAGCATTCTCAACAACTGCCATGACTGGTTGATAACTTCTTGTTCCGGATTTAGTTTCTGTCAAATTTTATCCGATCAATACAAGATTTTGACTTAGTAATAAAATAAAGACTGGACTTTTAATTCATCCTATTACATTAATAAATAGAGATTTATGGCTAAAAATAAAAAAAGAAAACGTACCTGCAGATTGAGAGTCTAGAACATGTTCATCAGAGCAGAGCTTTTGCTTTTTCAATTATATATTTTTTTTCAGTGTGTACGGGGAGAAAAGAAGATACAGAGAGAGAGAGAAAAGGGGTGTGTTCTTCGGATCGTCCGTTTTGGCCACTCTACCTTTTTGGACCTTCTTCACAACATCCCAAAATGATGAACACGGTGACCAAATAATTCCTTTTTCTTATTTTATTATTATTATTCTAAAATAAAAATACAAAATAATGGAAATCATAGTTAAATTTGCTTGATGCCAGCAGCCTCGGTATTACGTCACAAACTTAAACCATAAATGCGGCTAAGTGCATACTCAGTTTATTGACTTTTGAGTTTAAAATATACGGTTAAAAATTAATTTTTTAATAATTATTTAAGTTTAAAGAAATTGTATTAAAAAATTGGTGGTGTGAGATAATTTTTGAGTTTTTTTATATATTATTAATTATTTAAAATATTTTTGTATTTTTAAAAGTTGTTATATTTATTTTTTTTGCTTATTTTAATACTTTAGTACACATATTAACATATTAATTTTAAAATAAATATTTTTTTTAATAATAACAAACATACTAATATAAAATTATCTTAAAAAATAATAAAATTTGTTAAAAAAAACTAATTCATATATTTAAGCCTAATAAGACTATCATGTATTTAACATAACTTTTAAATACATTAAATAAATATTTGTCTATTTAAATAATTATTATGTGAAATTAATATAGTTGTAATAATAATTAAAAATATATATACAATCACGTTAACTCAATGAAAAGACAAACTCTCTTTAAATTAACATATCAATTTAGTAATAAATATTTTAATAATAACAAAAAAATATATAAACTCAACAAAATAAATAATATTTTGATCATTTTATTTCATTCTATCACGAAATATGTAATTTAAACCAAACAATAATTATATTATAGCTTCATCAACTAGAAGTTACTGTGACACCCCCAAATCTGGGCATCCACACCCCGACTTGGGTTGCCAATTTATTATTAAATTCATGTCTTACAAA
>JAUMHB010051263.1:0-16409 GCA_032359685.1 Pittosporum tobira
GCTTCTCAATGTATTTAGTTATTATCTGACGACCAGATTTCCATGAGATTTGGAGTTGGAAATTTGGGGGCGTCACATATATTCTAGCTCAAGTTTTTCTTTCATTTCTTTCAACTAGCTATCTTAAAAAAGAGTCTCATTTGAAAAAACGTGAATATTAATGATATTTATTCATTCCACATTTATCCCTACAATAATATTAAAAATTCTGAGAAATAGAGTTCTTTTTGTAATAGGGATGGAGTGCTTTATAGTTACAGGCTTATTACATTGCTTATCTGCTAAATCCCATCTTCAGACATGACGGGGAATCCCATTTTATCTGTAATGATATCCTGATCTCTCTTGTTCAGGGTTTGGAAGGAATGTTGGACAAGCGATCAGTACTTTCTATTAAAATAATGGGGGAGGTTGATCCACGACCTTTTCAAGATTTGTGTAAGCAGAAGTATTCTTCTGAAGATTGGGAGGAGCATGCTGCAAAGTTATGCTCAACTTGGGAAGATTTTGTCAAAGACCCACACTGGCATCCTTTCAAGATAACCACAATTAATGGGAGAGAACAGGTGCATTTCAATGTACAAAAGTCTTTTATCATGTTAACCTAATATATATTTACCTACAAAAATAGTCTCATTTGCCATTTTACCTTGGTCCAAAAAAATATAAATTTGCACTCCTATGCGTGTTTAAATATTTAGCACGTGAGCTGCGCACTTGAACTGCATGTGTGGATTACTTGTATTTAGTTCCTCTTTTGATTGTACTTATTATACTAAGTTGAAAGTATCATACTATGATTATGAACTAACATGATCCATATGTAATTCTAAGAAAAAATAAATAGATAACTAGAATTACATAACTTTGAGCATAGAAATCTTGTTTCCGCCATTGACTATGATATAGGTTTTGTGAAATTCTATGCTATTATATATTTGCCTTGGAGACTACAACTAATCTCTTTTAAGTGCAGGAAATAATTGACAACGACGATGAAAAGATGAAAGAGTTAAAAAGTGAATGGGGTGAGAAGGCATACAAGGCTGTTGGTAATGCGTTGTTGGAACTGAACGAGTATAATCCGAGTGGAAGGTATCCAGTTCTTGAAGTTTGGGTTTCAAAGAAGGGGAGGAGGGCGAGTCTGGAAGAGGTAGTTGAATATATAATGAAGCAGTGGAAAAGACTTAAACGCAAGAAGAAATCTGCTCGAAATAGACCTTCAGGTTCCTCTAGTTTCATTTAAATTGGAGTAAGGTGTTATTTTAAATTCAAGATAATTAATGAGTTGAGTTGAATTTTATCAGTTCAAGCTTAGCTCTGGGAATATGACCAAAACTTTTAAATGATCAAGTATAGCTCTATCAGTTCCAGCCTAATACATTAGACTCTTGTAAGAAGTTGAGTATTTGTCACAAAAAGCAACCCTTATAACAGTAGATATATTCACATATATGCAGGAACTAATGCATCTATATTAAAGGTTAATAATAGGGCCTCAATATTATATGCATGTATGTTCTCAGTTTTTAATACTCTCAAAGGTCAGAACAGAGTGTTAAGAAGTAGGGATTCTGTTAACTAAGCTGGGCCTATGGGCTTTCGGGCCTTGAACCTAATTCTTAAGCCCAGTTAATAAAATTCCAAAGTAAATCATGTATCCTTTGAAGGAGGTAAAGGGAAACCAACCCTAGAATTGGATCAATTGCACATCTATACTATATATTTGCTCGTTTGCACTGCAAACAGCCGCAGTCAGACAAGTTAGTCATATAGCTTCATAGAATATTTTTAAAGTTTTTTCTCACTCCAAATTCTTAATTTTCTTATTAAAAAACTGAAAAATGGGAGCTGTGATTATGAAGAGAGAGAGGGCTCGAGTGGGAAGATGAGGAAGAAGAAGGAGAATTCTCAAAAGCCGCCACCTTTTAAACAAGAAAATGGAAGGCTTTGGCATTTCGGACACCCAAATTGAAACACATATGGGTGTTTTCCTTTTTCATCCCCCACAGTGACAGATCTTTCCTAATTTACACTTGTTTAATTTTGCATTGATTGTGTTAATTTGTAGAGGCTGAGATTATTCTGTTCTTGATCTCTATAGCAACGATTCAAAAATGAAGAGCTCTCTGTTCATTTGAATTTTCAATTAAACTGCTTAATTGATTTGTTCTGAGGAATGCAAGGCAGCGGCCAGACAACCGTAGAGATGGGTATCCACAGATGAATGGCTTTCTTAAGTTCTGTTTGTCGTCTACTGATTACACCTCACATTTCTTTGTTTAATGGTTTCTGTTAATTTAGATTTTTAGAGAGAGATATTCTTGGTGATTAGGGTTTTTATTTATTTATTTATTTATTTATTTATTTGGGTAATATTTAGAACCCATTATGTGATGAATAAATCCGTATCCACCTGTTTCAACCTACCACCAATGACTAAATCAAAATTAAAATTAAGTTGTCTAAATAACGAAATTTTGATTGGCTCACTCTCCGCTCTTCTCTCCTTTACATTTGTGGTGCTTACCTGCTTATAATAAACTTGAAAGCATCAGGTCATCATTTTTCATACTTTTTTTTTTTTTTTTTTTTTATATATATATAATTGTGATAATAAAAATGAAAGCATGACATCATTATATGTTATTGTCAATAAAAATAAATAAAATACTCTTTCTACGAACCGAACAACCTTTTAAATTTGAGAAATCACAAATAGACATATTCCTAAACTTTGTCCCATTTTCTCAATTACCATTTCACTGTAGAAACAACCCGAAAAGTAGCAGACTAGCAGTAAAACTAAAAAGCGGAAATGACCAAATAATTGCCACTTGACCTAGACTCTAAAATTATTTCCAGTGAATGTTTGTCCAAATTTCCAATATTTGGGGACGACGTTCATAGAAATGGAAGTGCGACCGTCACTGGCTGTGACCATGAAGGAAAGTGACTGGCCAACCAACACCACGTTTGACTGCCAGTTTTGACCCCAGTTGCGAGTCATGCTCATCCAGCGAGTGCTGGAACCTTTGATTGACACCCCGCTTATGTCACCTGCACCCGCGACGTTGGTGATCAGAACCAAGTTGAAGTAGCTGAAGCCGTTGATTGTGAATTTCATCCCTCCTTGCTTCCGGCATGGCACCCTATATAAAAATATAATAAAAACCAATATTGTTAAATATTCTTTTATTTCATGAATATGTATATATATTATGACCTATGATAACAAAAATAAGATTATTACTTTCGGCCATGCCACTTATTTATCTTGCAATTATTTTTTAGGCTAATAATTCATCATCTTAAGAAGATTAAACATAAAATGAAAATAGTTATTATTTATATTCATGAATTTTTTTAAATTAGATTGCATACATTGACTCGTGTGTATTGTGTAAAACTAGATCTACCTACAATACATTCGGTTTGTTCCAGAATGATTGAAACAAATTTAAATAACAAACTCAAGCAGAAAGGATTGAAATTGCAGGTTAGTTTTTTCACAAAGCCATGAATTTAGTCTAAAAGGAGGCCATAAATTATGAGAAATTTAAATAAAGCCATGTAATCTTTTTAATTGGATTAGAAGATTGTTGAGAGATAATTATTTAAATAAAGCCACGTAAATTTTTTAATGTCTACCCAAAATCTCTGAAATAAAAGTGTATTTTTAACTGGATTAGAAGATTGTTGAGAGATAATTAAGGCAGGTTGGCAACTAAGATTTTAGAGATAGTTACGCAATTAGATTTATTTTTTGATCTACGAAAGTGAATTTCTTTAATATTAATTAACCTACAAGAATTACTTAATAATAATAATTCTATATACAGTAAACAGAAAATCAAACCAACGGTTACTTGTGTGTGTGTGTATATATATACACACACACACATTATTAACTCTTTTTTAAAAATAAAAATAAAAAAAAACGAACGAAACTAGTCATAAATAGATTACCGGCGGTAAGAGACGGGAACGATGCCGGCGCGGTACTCTGCGATTTGGAGGAACATGGGCTCAGCAAGGTCAAAGTGGTCGCGAGGAGGATTGCACCACCCGCCGTCGTCGCTGGGAAGAGCCCAGTTAGGTGGACAGAAGTTGGTGGCGGTGATGAAAATGGAGGGGGAACCACGATGACACCACTGCGGGTCATCGACACACTTGATCTCAAAACAAGCCCCGCAGCTGAGCCCATTGTTGAACAACTGTGTACTTAGCGCCCCCGTGTTTACGCCATAGCCTTGGTCGTACAAATTCCCGTATCCACAAGCTCCCGCTAAGGAAAGGAAGGAAAAAAGAAAAAAAAAAAAAACAAAAACATTTAGATTAGAAAATATATTTTTATTCATGTTTTGTAATCGTTAGACAAATTTAGGTAGACGACTAGCGTATGGACGAAAATCAATAGAATATAGACGAAATATTTTATTAATCAAGTCTACAACTTCAAAATGAACGATTTTAAAATTAAAATTTGTATTATTTCTTATAAAAATATACACAGAACGACTTCATTCATAAAACATAAAGCAATGCATCAAATTATTACTCATTATAAAAAAAAATGTTTTGACAAACTACCACAATATTTATGTGCCAGAAAGAAGAAAAGGGTACCCATTGTTCCAGAAGCATCACCGCCGCCATAGAACGTAGCATGAGCTTTCTTCCATTCACCGCCGCGGTAAACACCCGGTAAACGAGCTTCGACTAAAACCATAACTGAAAAGAAAGCAAAAATGCAAGCAAGACCCATAAAAGCCATTGTTTAGATCTCTAGGGAAATAACATGCAGGTTGGGAAATAGGAAGATGGGAAAGGTGTACTTATAGGGGCAGAAAGCAGGGAAAATAAATCATGAGAAAATCGTAATTAATCCTGATTTCCCGCTAGTTTTGTTTTCCACGATTTTCTTTCCATATTTTCCTTTCATTATCAATCAACTTCGATTTCGCTACATTTACTCATAATTTTCCAACGTAAATTGCGTCATTTTCCATGAATTTAAGGACATGTAATTAGTAATTAACATGGGCCGTACATTTTTCATTTGAAATTAAATTTATTTTAGAAGTAGGTGATTTTTCCTTTGTTATTTTTGAGAAGGCTAGGTGTGTTGAGTAAACCTCTAGATAGGTATGTATTTATGGAATTTTGAATTAAGACATTTTTTACTATAAATCTACAACAATAACATTGGAACAACCCATTTAATTTGCCTTTAATCTTGACTTTCCAATAATATGTTATTGAAAAAATTAAAATACAGAAAATATGCCTCAAATTTTTTTTTATAATTAAAATACTTAAAAGTGCATAATTTAAGAAAAATTATTTTGGAAGGGAGAGAAATTTTAGACCACAAACAATTTACGTATTCCCATAAATTTTTTCTTTTATGTTCAAATTATTATTTCAAGACAATAAAAAAATATCTAGTCTTATTTGTTTCAAACGGAAATAATATTTATTATATCCACGATAATTATAAGTTAAGTGACTGACACGAAATGAATGTTTGCGCTTATTCTTTCTAGTCAGTGCACTTGTGATAACTCTATCCCTTCTTGATGAAGTATACACTTAAGTTCAAATTGCTATGGTTAAGAAGAAAAAATGTCTTGGAAATATTTCATATAATTACTTAATTTTTGGTCAACTTTGAGATTTAATTAAGATGTTTTAATGATATTTAAATTAATAATAAAGACATATTAATTGAAATAATCAACTAAGAGTATATATATATATATATATATATTCAAGAAGGAACCTATATGTATCTAACTATATTATACGGGGGACGACCTTTAAAACCCTAATCTTGGTTAAATTTAAAACCTTATTTGAGTTGTGCAAAATAATTTTATTTTGATAAAACTTACCATTATGTCTTGTTTGGATTTATTTAAAATAATAATTCATTTTTATTTTCTTAAAGTCATGAGACTTTTTTCTGATTTTTAAAAAAAAAATTGAAACTAAAATCAAAGTAATTTGTAAACACTGAAAAAATTAAAAAAAATTATAGAAACGTAACGTGCATGCAAGAAGACTACAATATATAAAAAGGCAAGAAATATTTCAATTCGGTTGAGTTAATTGGGTCGTGACTCGCCACGACTCACCCAGTTGGGGCAGAGTTAGATACATACATAGAACGCCTAAATAATAGAGATTGTCGAGCAAACTTAAATTAATAATGTGTGAATATGGGAGGGGTAAATTATGGAATTTCTAATTTACTGATTTAAAAACCTCTTTCTTGATTTCTTACTCAAATTTGCGTGACTAATGGTGATACGTGTGTGAGAGTGTGAGAGTGTGAGAGTGTGAGAGTGTAAGAGTGCAAGGCGTAAATTATGGGATTTTATATATATATATATATATATATATAACTCTTTCTTAATTTATTTCTTCATGTGTTCTATTTTGTTTTTAAAATTTTAAATTACAAAATAATTTATGTTGTCAAAATAAATGAGTAACCACTTTACGAAAATTAATTTAATTTTCAAATGAGCTTTTATCATGGTTCAAAGTTTTATTTTGAGGATGTGTTTCGGACGGTTAAAAAACAAAAATGATTTAGAAACGTTTCGGAAACACTAGGAAAATTTTGAAAATTATAGAAACATAAATGAACAATTTATAAAATTTTATTCTACTATAAACACATATACATATATGTCACAATATGTTGTGATACATTCATTACGTGTTTAACTTATTATATATGATGAGTATATAATATTATGATAAATATGACTATATTCAAAAATCTAAAAAATAACACCAGAAACATTATCAATATAATTCAATATTATGATAATTTATTAATTATCTAACACATTTTTTAGTTAATGTATTTTTATAATATCAAAGACATTTGATGGATAACAAGGAATAAATTTATTCTTTCAAAAAGAGCAAAAATAATATACATTAACTAAAAAATATGTAGAAATGAACTAAAAGCAAAGTTAGATAACATTTTAAACAATTATGATCATTTTAAATTAAATTGTTATCTAAATATACATGATTAACTCATATTTTTTAAGATCTTGAAACTAATTAATTATTCTAATTATTTTAATTAATATATAGTAGTGTTTCATTAATAACAAATTTTCGAATGCTTCAATCTTTCTGAATCAAAATTATGAAAACAATTTCTTTTTGTTGGAAACATTATAATATAGAAACTACTCTTGAATTTCGTTTTGATAAATTAAAAAATAGAAAAGTTTCATATGTTTCAGTGGAAACGTATCGAAACTTTAAACCATGGTCTTTACACACCTTCTCTAATTTATTAAAATATAATAAATCCATGTGCGAGCGGGCGCGCGCACACACACGTATATATACTCCTTTTGTCCTAAAAATAAAGTCATAAATTTTTTAATATTTTTTAGCACAAAATTTAATAGGTTCAAAAAAGTATATTCACATATTACATTCTTTTTTTATTTTTATATTCTTAATATATTTGTATGTTGCCTATTTTGTATTATACTAAAAATATATTAAATATAAAATATATACATAGATTTATAAAATGTCTTAATATTCGTGTTAAAAATTATCAAAAAACTTATAATTTTTTTTAGGACAGAAGATAGATTGTGTTATGACTACTTCGACCTTTGACCAAGTCTAACCTTATTTTCAGTTGGGCACACGTTGGCGGGAGCAAGTTCACCTGAAACATGGGCAACACGAGGGGTTTGTTCCCTCGTTCTCCTCTCTGACGCTTATGCTAGTTGAGATTAAGGTGGTAATCTAAATATTAAGTAGGAGAGGGTGGGGTTTAGCGGTGTATTTTGAGAGAGGTTTGGCTCCAGTGAGTTTGTATTTTTGCAGAGTTTTTGTTCTTTGTTCAATTTTTGGCCCCCTTGATTTGTGCAAATGAGGCTGTAACCCGCATCTCAATAAAGTAGGCATGGTGCGCCTGCTCTGAGTTGACAACAGGTATGGCGCGCCTCCTTTGAGTTGACAAAGTTACAAGGTTAGGCAGCTGATTAGGCACCGCCTGGGAACTTGTTTTATGGCCTTTGGGCCGCTGGACCCGGACCAGGCAGGGCCGGGCCCAATCGATGGAGTGGATTGGGCCCGCTATCTGGGAAGGTCTGTGCCTAAGGCGCATAGTTTGAAAGTCCCTGACGGCGATGGTCTGGCCGAACTGAAGCGGATGCAAGACCTTTCGGAGCCCGATGGCTGAGCTTGAACCTTCTGGATGCTGAGAGCCGGGACCGATCATTCTTTGGGCAGAGCGGGTAGCCAAGCCTTAAGGATGGACGATCGGATGAACTGCCACATGGGATACCACTTTGCCCTAATTAGGGTTAAGGTGAAAACCCTAAACCAAATTTGGGACGATCTTCATCAATGCCCCCCAGCCCAGTGGGGTACTTTAGTGTGCTAGCGGGCTCCGAGTCTGATCGTCCCTCGAGTATCTGGGGTAGAGATTTCACTAAGTTTGCTCAGGGCTGGGTCTAAGACCTCTCGGATGAGCCTTGTTGATCGTATGTCGATTGGATTTTTGCCCGCGTGCACACGTCTTTTTAGAGCATTTAATGTGACGTCACTTCACACGTCTTCTGATGCATTTAATTATTGTGTGATAATTGTTCTTTTGGAAGGTGTGAAAATACGACTGTTATTTAATAGCCGTTGGATTACCGAATGGGAACTCCAACCGTCGGGTTGGGGCATCTATAAAGGGGGTTGATTGGCCCCACTGTCACTTTGCCTTCACTGAATTTTGCACTGCTCTTTGCTAGAGAACTTGCGTCGTCGGAAAACCTCAAAATTTCTTCAAGTTCTTACCAAGTAAGCCATCTTCCAAATCTCATTTCCTTTAGTTTTAGCTACCTTTAGATCTCATTAGATGGCCCAAGATAAGAGGTTTGAGGTAGTGAACGTAGTTGAGGAGGAGGCGGCAACGGTAATGGAATCTGCCGCCGTAAATATCGCCGGTTCTCGATCATATGGGGCGACGGGAACCAATGACCAGGTGGTAGTTCCGCCGATGGACTTACCCAGAGACGAGGCGAGTCCTAGTGAGGTGAACGGCAGGGGTGGCCAAATCAGAGAGTAGCTCCAGAGATGAAGTTAAGATCTTGGAGAGGAGGCGGAGTACGGAGATCGGGTCTGCCGTCTGGACTGCAATATGCATAGTTCATTGACCCGTCGCCGATTAGAGGCGATTATTGAGGAGTACCAAATCCCGGAGGAGTATGGGGTTAGACTCCCGAAGGGGGGAAGCACATCCACAGTAAGCCAGAGGGGATCTGGGTAGGAGTTAGCAAACACCATCTGAGGAGGGGATTTAGATTCCCAGTCCACCCCTTTATCCATGATCTCATCACCTTTTTGGGTGTTGGTGTCGGCCAGTTGAACCCCAATTTGTACGTTCAGATCATGGGTTTCTTAGTCCAGTGCCACCGTGTGGGTATGGAAGCCCGAGTGGATTACTTCTGGTACACCTTTTTGGTAGCCCGGTCGGAGGCCTCCTTCTGGTCTATTAACAAGAAACCAAGGAGGCCAAAGTGGATCACCCCGGCTTGAAGCACAATAAATGGAAGTCATAGTGGTTCTTCATCATGGGGCTGATTTAATAGGTCTGCCCGAGTGGGGAAGGTCGTACAAGGAGGTGTACGGCTCGTCAGTGCTGTTGGCCGGGAGGGCGTTGGAGGAATATAACTTGTTCGCCAACACGGGCAAGGTAGAGAGCCCCTGGTCATACACCGTGACCAGGGACAACACTTGGCTACAAGAGCATGGATGTAGGTTTAGGAACCTTTTGTTTTTTGTTTTACTATTTTGTTTTACCACCCAATCTAGTTGTCTGATCTTATCTTGGTACATTGCATGTGTCAATGAGATGTTTACTCAAGCCAGACTGATGGACCAGGAGAAGTCTAAGGCGACAGCCTCGGGGCAGGCTACTCAGGTTATCCCGAAAAGCCAAGCTCTATTAGGGTGGTGATCAGGCCACGACCGGCCCCCAAGGCTCCTGTCGATGGTCCTGTTCGAGTGGAGGGGCCGGCTGACAAAGGGAAGTTGGTGACGGTCGACCAGAGGGAAGTGACCGATAGGGGGAAGCCTACGGCGGCTTCTGCAGAGAATAGGCCTGCAAAGGATGTGGGTCAGGCCAACTACCAGAAGAAATAAAACTCCCCTAATGGGGCCAACCTGTTGAATGTATGGTCGGTTCCTGCTGGGAGCTCGGTGCTGGATAATAATCGAGGGAAGGCGGCAATGAGAGCTCTGCTGAAGAATCTTCCTTTGGATGGGGACTATAAGGAGATCAGCTCAACCACTTACCCTGAGTGCGCCATAAACGCCGCCTTCCAGACTGTTTAGGTATGCCTTTGTTTTTTCCCATGTTTTCAACATGTTTTTTTATACTTTTTCCTAACTCCGTCCAGCTTGTTTTTGCAGGCGATGAGCTGGATGATGGGCACCATGATGGGGACCCAAATCAAAGTGGAGGTCGCGGGCGAGGCTGCCCTGGAAGTCATGGCCTTGAAGTAGCATCTGAAAGTGGTCGGGGAAAATGCTACCAATGCTGCTGCGGTAGCTGCCGGGAGGGAGAAAGAGCTCTCCCTAAAGCTAGAGGCGACAGAGGTGAGGGTCATGGGGGCAGAAGCCGTCAAGGCGAGGTCCCTGCAGGCGGAGTCTGCCTTAGTGTCTCTTAATAGGGAGCTCGAGGCTGAGCGGGACGCCTGGAAGGTAAAGGAGGCCGACTATAAGGACAAGCTGGAGTCGGCCTCTGAGAGGGTAGAGAAGGCAGCCGAGGAATTCAAGGGGCTCGACTGAATGTTAGTCGATGATCCTTGAGGCCTCTAAAGGCCAGTTTCTGAAGGGCTTCGAATGATTGGTCTGCTGGGGCAACAAAGGGGGATGGACATGAAGGCAATTATAGACCTCTTGGTGGATCCAGAGGCCGTTGAATCCGAGCTTGAGGATGAGCCAACCGTGAAGCAGCCTACGGGGGGAGCTGTTCAGGAGCCTGCCGGACCTCTTCTGAAGGAGGGGGAGTTGCTTGGTCCTCCTTCCGGGCTACCTGGCCTGCCTTCTGGGCTGTAGAGAGTTAGGATAGGACCGTAAGCCTTTTGTAATTTTTTTGAGTTTAATGAACTGTAAATTCAATTTTCATTGTAATTCTCTCGAATTATTAATGAAATTTAAATTTGAATTCCATTGTGTTCTCTTCTCTTTGCTTCCATTTAGATATATATGAATGCTCATTAACTTGCTAAATTTGAGAAATTTTACGAAGTGTTGAGCCCGGCCATCATATAAGACTTAACTTTTTCAAACTGAACGTGGCCAGTCACTTATGATTTTGATAAAATTTACAATTGTAAACAGCTCGGGACTTGATGAAGATTAAAATATGATAAAATTCGCCAAGTGTAATGACAACTTGGGGCTTAATAAGATTAAAATCTGATAAAATTCGTTAAGTGTAACAGCTCGTAACTTTGAAAAATGACTAAGTGTTAATGGGTGAATGAACGAGCAAGCTTTTTTTTGAAATACCGGTCAGACAACTGGGTCTTGATTTTTAATTAAATTGGGCTATTTAATTAAGCCAAGTGACCCGGGCGGCTATCCGTAGTATGCCCCCCAGTTTGACATTGCTTATGGTTTACCTTATGCATGGTGAAACTTAGGAGTTACTGTAGGAGTAGTGTCGGGTTGAGAGTTGAAATTGCCCCCCAGGCCAAGTGGATGGCACTAGTTGGGGTTCATTCATCCATTGCAGTTATGTTTATTCATGCCCCTCGGACCAAGTGTTTTTGGCCACGCGGATGGAGCATATAAGTGAAATATAAGCACAATGTTGAACATGTACTGCAATTATGTTTACTCGTGCCCCTCGGACCAAGTGTTTATGGCCGCGCAGATGGAGTGTATAAGTGAAACATAAGCATGATAAGTGCTTGTGCCCCTCGGACCAAGCGTTTATGGTCGCACAAATGGAGCGTATGAGATGTAATCATGGTTAGTTTACTTGTGCTCTTCGGACCAAGTGTTTATGGCCGCCCGGATAGAGCTTATACATGAAACATATGAGATTTGATTGTGTTTAAAAGACATTACATTAATATGAAAGTTCGTCGTATGTAGGCGAGCAAACTATTACAATGTATGGTCGTGCAATAAAAATTACCCGATCGCAAACATAAGTTTGCCAGATGTATATGAGCGAACTGTTACAATGCATAGCCGTGCAATGAAAATTACCCGACTGAAGATTTTTACAGGTACTTTTTTGGGTGGATGGTATCCTACGGATTTCTATGAGGGTCCCATGGTCCGAGCGATCAACGAGGTTGAGGGACCTATGGTCCGAATGATCAATGAGGCTGGGGACCTCGGATTCTAGAAGGACTGGGTCTTCAGTCTTCGGTCTTCGAGGTCCCATGGTCTGAGCGATCAACGAGGTACGGGACCTTGGATTTTATAAGAACTGGGTCTTCAGTCTTCGGTCTTCGAGGGTCCCATGATCTGAGCGATCAACGAGGTGGGGGACCTCGGATTCTACAAGGACTGGATCTTCGATTTTTAGTCTTCGAAGGTCCTATGGTCCTAGCAATCAACGAATTCGGGGACCTCGAATTCTACAAGGACTGGGTCTTCAGTCTTTTATTAACCATGTCCCTTCACTTTTCACACTGGTGTGCCAGGGATCAGCATCTCGTCGGGAGTGGAAGCGAGGATGTGGGTGTGCTAGACCATGTTGGTGAAGGAGTCGGAGCTCAGTTGGTAGCATGGGATCGACTGTTATTTTCCCGTTGAGCCACCCAGGAGTGAGCTCAATTTATCCAACTACGGCTTCGGTGCTGAGTCATGAGGTTGAGCAGAAGTTGATGCTGAAACCACCGGTTCAGACGGCCAGGGTGCTGGTTGAGGTGTTAGCCAAAAGTCAACAAGCAATTTACGGCCAGTCTCGGGCAATGCGATCCGGACGCCTCCAAGGCTGGGCTCTGGAAAGTTAGGGCAGGTCGACATCTGCTGCTCTAGAACAATCTCCCGATCGGCCAATATCTTCTTAAGGGACTCAATCTTCTTTTTGTACTCCTCTAGTTCCATTTGCTCGAGTCGCTGGGGAGATCGGGGGAAGGCTCGCTTGTCCCGGTGGGAATGTTGTGGCATCTGGTGTCAAGACCAAGTTGTCCAGGAGGGATGATGTGTGGGAGAGCGGGGGTGCTCACGTTGGTCACTGGTCTAATAAGACCGGTCGTCCTCCCTGATGCGTTTACCCTTCAGCCTCTCGATCTCGAGAGTAATGTTGTGCTGGTCTTGGAGCAACTTTGCTAGCCTCTCATTCTAGTAGGAGTTGAGGAGATATCAAGCATCTTGGTGCCCTTTGACCTTCCTAGGTCACCTCCGATAATGTCTCATATGCGCTCGGGAGCGGCGTTGGGAGCCGGGCAGGGTTGCCTCAGGGGTGCTGTCCCTGAAGTTGAACAGAACATCATCGAACCACCTGTTCAGGGGCTCGGGAATCATTGTATGTGTTCTTTCGGCGTCGTGCATATCTGGCGTGAGGTTTACAGTACTCTATTAGGCTGATATGTGTGCTGAAAAGGTTTAGTATGGAGCTAGGTCGTGTAGGACAGAGATGGCCCTATTTTTAGAGCCAATTTTTGTGACCACTTCGACCTTTAACCAAGTCTAAACTTTATTTCTATATGGGCACACGTCGGCGGGAGCAAGTTCACAGGTCGGATGAATAGTGCAAGTGTACACTAGTCAAGTTATAGTATAATAGATATTGATCCCACCAGGACTAATATTACAACTATGTACCAACTAAGAACTTTTTTAACTTATCTAATGAATGATTAAAGTTTTAAATTTTATAATTAAACTAAATAATAAATAATTGACAAACAAAAGTAAATTAGGGTTTTCTCAATAAGGAAAGAAGTACTAAGATTTCGATTTCACTTACCATTCATAATTAAAGTCAATCGATTTACCATGCAATTTATGTATCTTATCTGTTGTGACAGCGAAAATTTTCAATTTTAGATATATATCATATCTCTAGGTGTAACATCCCTAATTCATCTTACTAGTCCCATAATCTCCATGCGAGATTTAAATAATCTGAAAAACATTAAGTTCTTTGGAAATTCCCGGATTCATTAACCTAATAATTACTATCGTAACCGCACAAGTCACTTTGAACTATCTCTAGCAAAGTTTAACCTATGGTTATGCCTCAATTTGCACTCATTAATCGTCACCTCTCAGTCCTTCAATTACATGACAAGAGATCATCTAACTAGTAACTAATTATTTAGAAGCATTAAATTCATAAGACATATCTCACAACAAACAGATTATAAAACGCATGATAAAAATGATAACTTTAATTACTCATGGAAAGATCCATCTAGTCTTAGTACAAAAGTGTTTAGAACATATTTAAATTACAGAAAACAAAGAAAAAGATAAAAAGCCTCATAGAGAAGTCGGCGGGAAAACGTCTTGGACAGCCTTCTGGTCTCCACCTCCTTTGAAATCAACACCCCATACATCGAAAACTTCACACTCGAGGATGTTATTTAATGGCATCTCATTCCTCTTTGAGATATTTCCCAGCCTTTGACATCTATTGCAGCTTTTAACATAGTTGAAAGCATCCCTGAATAAGGTCGGCCAATAAAATCTAGATAGCAAAACTTTTAAAGCAGTTTTGCTAGAACCAAAATGGCCACTTGCTAGCCCATTATGGTAATGATACAAAATTTTAGCAGTCTCTTCATTTGAAACACAACGCCAAACAATACCATTCGCACATATTTTAAATAGGTAAGGTTCATCTCAAATAAAACTTTTAAGGAGAGAAAAGAACCTCTCTTTTGTTGATAAGTATAGTCCGGCGGTAATACCTTGCCTACCAAATAATTCACAATATCCGCATACCAGGGAAGCTTATCTTGAATTTGAAATAGATTCTCATCCGGGAACTTCTCACTAATTGGAGTTTCGTCATCTGGAGCATTTGGGAGTCTGCTCAAATGATCGGCTATTAGGTTTTTCGTCCCTTTTTTATCCTTGATTTCCAGATCGAACTCTTAAAATAGAAGGATCCATCAGATAAGCCTTGGCTTTGTGTCTTTCTTTTGGAGTAAATACTTGAGAGCTGCACGATCTATGAAAACAATAACTTTTGAACCAATAAGATAAGAGCAAAATTTATCAAAAGTAAATATAACATCTAAAAGTTCTTTCTCTGTGGTGGCGTAGTTCAGTTAAGCTCCAGATAGTGTCCTACTTGCATAGTAGATGGAACGAAAAAATTTATCCTTCCTTTGCCCCAACACAGCACCGATCGAGGTATTGCTAGCATCACACATTAGCTCGAACAACAATGTCCAATCTAGAGTTGTTATAACTGGAGCTGAAACAAACTTCTCCTTCAAGTTGAGGAACGCTTTCAAACATTCATTTGAAAACTCAAATTTAGCGTCCTTTTTCTAACGACTTGCATAGAGGCCTAGATATCTTCGAAAAGTCCTTAATGAATCTTCTATAGAATCCTGCATATCCCAGGAATCCCCGAAGTATCTTTACAGAAGTTGGCGGAGGTAACTCTGAAATCACTTTAATCTTCCCCTGATCAACTTCTATCCCTTTTTCCAAAATCTTGTGACCTAGCACAATGCCTTCTTGTACCATAAAATGGCATTTCTCCCAATTCAATACTAGGTTAGTCTCTTCACACCTTTGCATCACCAAATTCAGGTTGTGTAAGCACTTATCAAAACTTGATCCAAATACAGAGAAGTCATCCATAAAGATTTCGATACAACTTTCCATCATCTTTGAAATTGGCTATCATGCATATTTGAAATGTAGCTGATGCAATGCAAAGGCTAAAGGGCATCTTTCTATCTGCAAAGGTTCCATATGGACATGTGAATGTAGTCTTTTCTTGATCTTTCGGAGCAATCAGAAGTTGGAAGTATCCAGAATACCCATCTAAAAAATAGTAGTATGCGTATCCCGCAAGTCTTTCAAGTATTTGGTCTATGAAAGGTAAAGGAAAATGGTCCTTCCATGCAGCGTTATTTAATTTTCGGTAGTCTATGCACACTCTCCATCCGGTGACGGTTCTAGTGGGAATCAATTCATTCTTTTCATTGTGGATTACCGTCATACCTCCTTCTTGGGAACTACGTGAATATGACTTGCCCATGAACTGTCTAAGATTGGGTAAATTATCCCGGCATCAAGTAGCTTGATCACCTCTACTTTCACAACTTCTTGCATCTTCGGGTTGAGTTGTGAGAACCCAAATATTTGAGAATGATTTAATAAATAAAAATCTTCCTTTGTTATTTCTCTAGTCAAATTATATT
>JAUMHB010051274.1:0-16408 GCA_032359685.1 Pittosporum tobira
GTTTCCTACATAAGGATTAATGTGCCTTGACATTATCAAACGTCAGCCTATGTCAGGTGACTATAACAATATTGGTTGGGTATGTTATGAAACATGCGGATGAATGTGTGTAAGTGAGATGGTATTTGTCCATCTCATAAAACGAGATAATGATATTTATAGGCCTCTCGATGAGTTGAGACTGTTAAATGCATGGCCATACTCAAATGAGTTGAAGAGTCAATCGTTTATTTAAACAGTCTAACTACAGTATTGGAAAATATGAGATTGAACCATATAAGGATGACAATATTCTTGCCTTATGTTTAATCATGATATCTTGTGACAAAGAGATTACGCATAGATGATTGGTTCTAGTGCAAGTGGGAGATTGTTAGTGGTATGCCATTGGGTCCAATCATAAATCGTACTCCATTATTAGTTGTTGATAAAGTTATGTCGAAATAACCGACCTTCACCTAACTTATGTAGTTATAATATTTTGCTAGAGGCCACTTATAACTTGTTAGGTGAACATACATAGTCACATATTAAGCGAATTGGGCTTATAATGTATTAGGTTTGACAACTAGGGTTTCCTTGTTCTATCTTATATCTCCAATTAAATGGGGCGAACTATAAATAGCGATAGATATGACTCTTTCGTCATAACCCTAATCACCGCGAGGTTGAGAGACTTAGAGAGAAGAAAACCGAAGAACTGCGCTAACACGCACAAGACTCGGGCTCAGTTAGTGTGTGTGGATACTAGTAGAGGCGTGACAATTGACACGTTGATCCAGACGCAATTGTTCTTCTCATCTCTATCAAAATTCATTCAGATATAATCGAACTTGTATTTCGGTTTCAATATACACATGGTTCCTAGGGAATCAGATTGTAACGCTCCGGTCTTCGTACACCTGCTAAACTCATAGACCGGTCGTCAACTCCTCTTCAGACTTCCATACTTACAATAAATTACAATCATTTCTTAATGAATTTGCAGTGAAATTTAATTAATATTACAATTTTTTTTAAGAATAAATATAATATGTAATTATTTCTTGTTTCCTCTTTTCAGCTCCTCTTCCTCGGGCTAGACAAATCCCCAGCGTCAATCTCGTTCCACTCTCTCTCTAGCTAGTTCTTGATCCGATCTTATGTAATTGTAATAAAATATTCAATAATAGCAAGAGTGAACAATTAAGCTCAGTACATTTCAAAAATAAATGAGTGCAAGCATCATAAACTTTGTAAAGTTCTTAATTTTTGAACACAAATACCATTTACCGTATCAGAACATTATGAAAAATGAGTATGCATAACATTCCATGTAGCTATCATTTACCGTCTCATTCCCCTCTTAGTCTTAACACACAGTACAGACCAAACGGGGACCGTCAGAGAATATGCACATCTCAAAGCAGGAAAATTACGTCTTGCTCTATAGGACTCGCTCCTATGGAATCTCGAAAAATTTACCGGTCTTACCACCATTTCATTTGCAATACTCATCATTTTATTAAAAATAATTTTATGCTTGCATAACATTAAAAACTCGAGTCATTGCTCCATTTTTAGAAAAACATGTGCTTAAAGCACTTTTATGAACATTTAACATGCAACATAGAAATCGAAAGTGTACTTGCATGTAACGCTTAACTTACTCCGGAATACATCTTTGTCGGCTTTACGAGTTCATCCACAATCCTTAAACAATAAAATAACTCCACATTAGTAATTTGGTCCCAATCTCATGAAATTTCTACTATGAAATTAATTCTTATTCTTGGGCCCAAACTACATCATTTCAATGCCTAGACACTCATATGAACTTCCTTTAAGGTTTGACTTGCTATAGCTCTACGTTTCAAAAAGTTACTGTTCAAACTGCTGGTTAGTTTACGGCCATACTTATAGCTGTACATAACCTTGTAATTATCCATTTTGATTCTATCACATTCTATACTTCAAGAGCTTCACGTGGTCACAAGAATCACTCAATTCCGAGTTCGTATGAAAAAGATATAGCTTTCCAAAGTTAGAATAATTTCAGAAAAATATGTTCTGTGAAAATATGTTCTGTTTTAACTTACAGCAATATACTTTGGGCATTTTACAAAACTACTAAATGACCTAAAAAAATGATAAATTTTTTTATAAATACTCTAAACATTCCCAAATATTCTCAAAAATATTTTTGTGTATTTTTGATAAACACATTATTTTACATATCTTCCCAAATTTAACTAAAAATTCAACTTCATCTGTTTTACTTTCTCTGCACTCTCTATACTTAAACAGACATAACTTATTCTGTACAGTTAATGTATTATCATACTATACTTTTTCAGAAACTATATTTCAGAAGCTACGTTTTGACTCAAAAATGATCAATTTCCGACTCCGTATGAAAAATTTATGATGTTTTGAATTCCAATAATTTCTACAGAAAATCACTCCGACAATGCCTTCTAGTAGCGTACTTCAAGAATTTTTATAAAATAGTAGAAAATTATTTTTTGAATGATTCTTTTGGAAAAGTGTACAAAACTTATCCCAATTTTTACACCAAAATTTTCATAATTTATTCTCATTTAGGCTATTTTATTCGCATTTGTAAATTTGGTCCAAAACTACACTTTTTTTAAAAAATCTGAGATGCTACTGTCCCTATTTTCTAGTATTTTATAAAAATAGTAACAGACCTTATTTTCTCATAAACCTTCTGGAGATATGTTTCTTATCAAGTTAAATAATCTCACAAAAATTTTCGTGTATATATCACATGTATATTATTTATAGAGATTTTTGATCACAAACTGCTGATTCAAACTCCTCTGTTTCATCAGAAAATTAGCAGCTACTTCAAATAATTTATTAAAATACGAAATGAACTCCAAAAATTATGAAACTTGGTGTAAATCATCTAAACTTATTCAAGTACTTCCAATAATAGTATCATGACCATTTGACAAGCCAATTAATTTTCGTGGAATTTATGAACAGTAACCCGTAGGTCAAAAATTCCAGATTTTCAGCATGCATAAACTTCTTTTTGCAATAACCAACTTATAATCCATCAACTAGGCTACTCTTGTATACTCTTAATCATCATTATAAATACCCAATTCACCATAAAAATCATAAGCAAAGTTTGTAACTTTTACCTTTCTTGCAAAGTGATGATTGTTCTTCAATGCATCTACCTCTTCATTGACTTCTTTTGCTTCCAATTGCACTAAATCAGTCCCTCTTCCTCCTTATCCGTGAGCTTCCCTTGAAGATTCATGGTTTATTTATTTGTGATTGTGTAGAGAAGGCTTGAAGTTTGCTAACTTCCTCTTGGTTGCTCTCCTTCTCTCTCTATATCTCTCTATATTGGCCTAAGAATGGAAAAAAAATGCAGCTACTCCCCCTCTCAATTTGCTAAATTTTCCTTCTAAAATAGTAAAAAAAAAATCTTGTTTGGTGAAATGTCTATTTTGCCCTTGGATATTTTGGAAGGAATCATAAGAATTTGACACCTCAAGGGCATTTTAGTCATTTCACACTTTTATTTGAAAATTACCATTTCTTCCCTCAAGGTTTGGTTGAAATAATTTCTAAGCCCTCTCTCCTTTCAAAATTTCAACCATATCCCCCTTTTGATTTAGTCTTTCACTTTAGGCCCATCTTAAATTCCCATAATTTGCCTTAGCTCATATTCAAGTTACTCTTAGTCCACTTTTTATTGAGAACTTAATTAGATAATTCAACTTGGGCCGATTTTAAAAATATACTTTCACATTGCCTTAAAAATTAATTAACTTCAGGCCTCCATTTTTGTTTCTAAAATCCGGCCATTTTCTAAAATATGCTTGATCTACTTCTTCAATTCTTTTTTAATCCATACTTAATTTAACTTATCCCAACTTAAGTTTCCTTTTATCCATATTTTCATCCAGTCCAAAAACCGAGTTAATTTGGCCATAGCTTTACTAAATACCTTTATTTCTTGGACTATTTTATTCCATAATCTAAATTCACTTTAATCCAACTCATTCGTCCATTTACACTTTAACCGATCCATAACTCATTCAAATCTTATTCACCGTTCTTGGTTAGTTTCTTGCTTGAGGGTTGACCAATTAAAATTTCTAGAATCGGCCATCAATTATAAATAATTGACTAAACGTGTATAAAATTTATATTCCTAAAGCACAATTTATTTTCATGACATTTGTTTAAATTTTCGGGGTCTCACACGGATAATGTTTTTTAAAATTCCGCATCGATTTTTGATCTGAAACCTAACAGATATATAGTGGTAGTAATTAAGAATATTTCACAGATAAATAAGTTAGATAAATTATTATTTTTTTTAAAAATGAATCGGGTATATACGACTAACATTTTTAATTGATATTTTTTTATTATTTTCTTAAAAAATCAATACTTAAATCTTAGTAGTTTAACATAATTGAACTATACGAGAGAGTTTATTATATGAAAGTGAATGAAAGAGTCCAAGTATGTGCCCGTATAAGGCATTTGTTTGATAGTAATTATTTTTTGTAACCAAAATTATTTATAAATATAAAGTTAAATTGTTTTAGTTAATATCAGAAAGGAAAAAAAATAATAACCTATGAAAACTAAAATTTAACATTAATAAAAATATTGCATCACTACTATTATTAATAATAAAAACCAATTAAGTTCATACTATGAAAATAAATTCATGAAAGGTCTAAGATATAAGATTTTAAATTTAGAAACATCAAAATGAAACCTTAAGTTATCTAATTAATTAATAATTTCATATAGAATTAATGACTATTTCCTCATTCTTTTGAATATATGACATTTTTAAAATTATGATGATAAGTACATAATTATACATTATTATGGTATTAATGTAGAAAATATATATTTAAATTACATTGTATAATTTCTTAATGCATTTATAGCGTGCATCTATTAACATCTTCCAAACTTTGAAGGAGTTGATATATTTATTGAATGATGATTATTGATATTTAATAAAATTAGAAATGATTAATATCTTAAGTTGACTTAAATTTATAATATAATACTTTTTAAATAATTAAATAAAAATATGTAAATAAGTTTCAAAATTGTGAGAAGATTTTTTTGTTGGGTTTTCTTTAAGAAGAAAAATTATTGAAAATATGTATTATAAATAAAACTGTTTTAAGAATCTAAAACTATTAGTTTAATTTTGGTTTACTTTTTAGTTGGACTTTATTTATTTTTGGCAAAAAAACTAATAGTCATAATAATTTTTTAATTTAAAATTTTAAAATTATTTTTAATAAAAAATATATAAATAAATATCTTAATAATTTATGACTAATATTTTATGTAATATTATTGTTTTTTTAAAAGCAAAAGGACACATGGCTGCCAAGGAGGGTTGTGTCCTAACACCCTCTAAAAAATATATAAAAAACCCTTAAGTCTATTATGTTATTTATTATCAATGATATTAATTAAATTTAAGTAAATCTATGTTTATGGTCCAAAGTTGATATTTATTATAAATCATATTCAGTTACATCATATCTTAATATAAAAAATAAAAAATAATAACTTTATCTAAATTAAGATCTAATAGGAATATATTATTATTTTAAAATATAGTTTTAGTAAAGTTTTTTTTTAAAAAAGAGTAAGTACAAAAAGAGACTCATTTTGTGGGAATAAAATAAATTGGAAAACAAAAGAATAAAAAGAAAAATTATTATTATTATTAGGTGTAGAGTGAAATATTTCTTATGAAGCGCTAAAAAAAATAGACACATAAAATTTTAAAATATCTTTTTTTTTGAAATGGACTAAGTATAAGTAATAAGATATAATATAAATTATCGCACTTATGTGTATACTATATCCACCAAAAAAAGGTTTAGAGTATAGTAATACTTTCTCTATTTTAAAATTAAAAATACATATGTATTTTACGTAAGTTAATTTTTGATATTATAAAATTTAACAATAATAATTGTTGAAGAATGTTGAGGAAAAAAATGCACTAAAAGATAAAAGAGTTATGAATCGCATCCACATATACTTATTCCAAATTATAAATTCAAATTTAAAATAAATTTATTTTTATTTTAGTTGATGTTAAAGTTAATGTTGTAAATTATATATAAAATACCAATACGTTAAAATTTTGAAAATTTTTCAAACTTATATTATAATTTAAAATTTTAACTAAATTTCTTAAAATAAAAAGAAAGGCAAAAGTAAAAAAGGCAAAATCAAAAGGACATGTGGAGGCTACATATAAAATACAATTACGTTAAAATTTTAAAATTTTAATTAAATTTCTTAAAAAAAAAAAAAAAAAACAAAACAAAATGAGAAGGACACGTGACTGCCGGAGAGGGCCACGTCGTAAATATCAATTTTCTCTTAAAGATAGAGTATAGAAATTTATGTTTATAATGATTTATTTTTCAATTAATAACGTGAGATATAATTTTTAGATATTAATAATACAATGTGTAAATTAATGGACTTTTTGAGAGAATATTTTTAATATTGCAAA
Organism: Pittosporum tobira; assembly: GCA_032359685.1. Taxonomy (NCBI): domain Eukaryota; kingdom Viridiplantae; phylum Streptophyta; class Magnoliopsida; order Apiales; family Pittosporaceae; genus Pittosporum; species Pittosporum tobira. The sequence continues at coordinate 6,542 of JAUMHB010051274.1, forward strand.
TTATTAAACCTTTTGAGAAAAATTTATTATATAAAAATTAAATCTGAAAAAATATTAAATTATTAAATTTGTTGAAAGAATTTTATTTGTTACTGTATTTATATAATAGTAGAGACGAGAATAGATGAAAGTAGGAAGAAATTAATTGGGGGTGCGTGGTCCTCTGAGCTTAGGGGACCCCCCATTGTACCACAGGGTCTTCCTCTGTGACCCATTCCTTCATCTTTATCTGCCCCTATAAGTGTTACACCATTCATTTCGATGATCAACACGAAAACAAAGTTCACTGCTTCAGAGTACCTCTCAATAAACAAACTCCATTACACGTTGCTTTCTTTCTTTCTTTCTTTCCCAATTCTCTCTTAAGTATTCACAATTACATTCTCTCACAGCTTTCGAATTGTAATATATAGACATAGATTAGTAAATACGTTTTATGCTTTTAGTATCTTCGTAAATAAATAATGATGTCCGCTGATCAAATTCATAACTCAGAAGCTGAGAGCAGCTCCAACTCATTCTCATCTACACCATCGTCACCCTCTTCACCCGGGTTAACTCAGCAGCTCCCGAACTCGCTCTCAAACTCACCAAAAATTCGAGAACCACTACTAGACTCTAAGAAACCAAAGAAAATGAAAAGAATCCGAGACAACAGCAAACACCCGCTCTACCGGGGCGTCCGAATGCGTAACTGGGGCAAATGGGTGTCTGAAATCCGCGAGCCTCGCAAAAAGTCGCGCATATGGCTCGGCACTTTCACTACGCCAGAAATGGCGGCTCGGGCACACGACGTAGCGGCGTTGAGCATCAAGGGAAACGCGGCGATTCTTAATTTCCCTGAACTGGTGGACTCGTTCCCTCGTCCAGTATCTTTGTCTCCTAGGGACGTTCAAGCTGCGGCGGCTAAAGCGGCTGCAATGGAAGAGTTTGATACTCGGTCTCCGACTTTGTCGTCATCTACTTCATTGTCGTCTTTGGTTTCATCTATGGACTTGTCGACAACTTCTGATGAACTGAGCGAAATCATTGAGTTGCCGAGTTTGGAATCTGATTTCGACTCTGTTGAGTTGAAGAATGATTTCGTGCTTATTGAGTCGCTTGATGAGTGGTTCTATCCTCCGCCGTGGTCCATTGATGATGGTGAAGTTTCTAATTATTTTGAATCTTTGTTATGGAAATATTAGGGTTGAATTAATTAATGTGTGCATTTTCGGTTCTCTGGTTTCTTAGCCCTTTTCCTTTTTCTTGAAAGGGTTAAAAGAATTTATATTTCCATTTTCTCTCCTTTTTCTCTTTTTAGTGTGTGTGTGTGTGTGTGTGCTTTCAGTCTCCTTAACCTCTTCAATGTATCTAACTGTACAGTGTTGGAAGTTAATGTCATAAATGCCCTTGAATAGTTGGTGTATGTACATTAAATTCTCCTGTTCCGAGTGCTTATATTTAATTTGCATTATTTCATGCAATTTTGAGGAAAAAGTGAAGGATTTCAATCTTAGCCACATCTGGATGTGTGTATATACATATATACAGACCCTAGATATATTCTCCATCTAACATAGTTTATTTTAAAATAATTTAAAATTTATTTATTAATTAAAATAAATTATAAATTAAATAATATTTTATCAGTTAAAAAAATAAATAAAAGATATAAAATTTGTAAATTAAAAAAAATATAATTTTAAAGAGAAATTTTTTGAATTATAAAAAATTTGAATCTTTTCATAAAATTCTTCTTATTTAAAAATATATCATATATTTTTATTAATATATATGTTTACATTTTTTAAGATTTATATTTTTTCAAACTATTTTTTTAAAAGACAGAAAGAGTATATATATATATGATCATTAATTACTTTCGAGTAAAGTAGTGTATATAATAAGAATTTCGTGTTAATTAACCCGACATTATCAATTGATTTCGACTTAAATCAATTATGTTTCCTATCTTTTCTCGTCCCGGTAAAAGTGAAAATGCTTCTTGATATTATTGCTTACCATTTGGCTATGGTGAAAACAATATATATTTTTGAAAAATGGAATGTCAAATTAATGTATAAACTAAAATCTTAATTAGAATTCTCAAACTAGTCCAAATTTATAAAAGTCCTAGCTAGCCTGTGTTGACTCGTGACGGGTAGAGCTTGCTCATGTTGGTGCAGGTGAAATAGTAGTTTTTTGCAATGATGGTGGTAATTTTGTTATTGTTAGGATAACTTAAGTTTCCCCTTTAGGGTAATAATATTTAGGTAGCCATTTTTTTTCATGTAACAATGGTGTGTACACGAACAGTAAGTACTGACTCTGTCAGAACTCTTTGGATTCTTCCCCTTTTTGAGAGGTGAGTAATAGAGACCGCAGTGCTAAAACGCGCGCGCACACTCGCGCCAGAATTGATGAGATGAACCAAAAAAGATATACTAGTTTACACCAGACAAAAAAGATATACTAGTTTACACCAGCTATGAAGGCATCTCGTGCGAGCAATCTTGACCATATAATTTTAAAAGACCTATACTCTCTCTCTCTCTCTCTCTCTCTCACACACACACACACACACACACACACACACACACAATATATATATATATATACACACACGCATATATATAAACAAATTATGCGCGCGTGTGTGTGCGTGTGTATAAATATATATCGAAATAATTGTGTTGTTGAGCGCCTCCTTGCCAAATCAGTGCGGTGTTGACTGTTGAATGCTCTTTAAATATCTATTCCAAAAGTGGGATGGAATTTTTCTTGTGTCCTTATTTATTGCCAACTTGACGAAAGTAAGTTTCTTCTACACACCCCTAGAAGGTAAATACTAAGAAATCGAATAACCAGAAGGACATTAATAATACATGGTGTGGTTGAGCTCATTGAGCTTCCCATCCTCTTGCCTCGGATCGTGCATAAGATTAATCGTTGGATTGTGCATAAAACTAATCGTTGAGTGCTATTTATACCTTATGGTTATTAGATCGTGCATAAGATTAATTGTTGAATGTGATATATATTTTACGATTGTTAGGAAATTAGACGTTAAATATAGATAGCTTCGAGTTGTGGGATGATTTTATGTGAGATTACACCATGGTGTGTTACAACTGCAACATGGCGAGCTATTAGAGTATTATTAATCATTCTAGATTGTAGTTATAATAGACTAGAATCTAAGATACTTATTTATAAGATGATATAAGGGGTTAAATATTGTTATCTTCTAAGTCCACTAGAGATCTTTTTTAAAGTCGCTCATGAGTATCAAATCATTGATTTATCATACGTTTATCCAAAACACTAAAGATTTTAGAGGTACTCATGGTAATGATGGTAGGTCTTGTAAGACCTTCAATATTTTTCAAGTACACGATGTAAGATTCATGCACTTTAACAATATCCATCTCCCTCATTATTTTTCAATGTGAGATGCGCGTACATTCTCAATAATCTTCACCTCGCACATTACACATTTAGACAACGTTCTTACTCTGGCCATAAGGCCATATTGGCTTCAGGGATCCACCTGTCAAGCCACCTTTTCGCAAACAATGTCCGGACGGAGGGACAACATCCGCGACTCCTTTGGTACTCCAAATTTCTCATGTGAGCACTTGTCAAACCCAGGATTTCACCATGATACCATTTGTTACCTTCGAAGTCCATTATAGATCATCCTTATGGTTGTTCACGAGTACCAAACCACCTATTCACCATAGGTTTACCCAAAAAACCATGGATTTTAGAGATATTTATGGCAATGATGGTAGGCCTTACAAGACTTTCAATATATTTTCAAGTACAAAACGTAAGATTTGCGCTCTTTAACAATATTCACCCCCCTCATTATTTTCTAAGTACAAAATGTGGGATGCGTGTAAATTCTCAACAATCTTCACTTCGCGCATTACATATTTAGACAACGTTCTTACTCCAATCATCACTTTGCGCATTACACAATCTTCACTTTGCGCATTACACATTTACACAATCTTCACTTTGCGCATTACACAATCTTCACTTTGCGCATTACACATTTACACAATCTTCTCTTTGCGCATTACACATTTAGACAATGTTCTTACTCCAATCTTCACTTCATGCATTACACATTTAAACAATGTTCTTACTCCAGGCCATAAGGTGGCATTGGTTTCAAAGATCTTCCTGTCAAATCATCTTTTCCCAAACGCTATTCGGACAGAGGGACAACATCTATGACTCCTTTGGTACTCCACCTTTCTCCTGCTAAGGCTTGTCAAAACCAAGATCACCATGAGTTATGATACCATTTGCTACCTTCGAGGTCCACCAGAGATCTTCGTTAGGGCTGTCCATGAGTACCAAACCACCGACTCACTACAAGTCTATCCATAACACCATATATTTTAGAGTTACTCATGATATTGAGGGTATGCCTTATAAGGACCTCAATATTTTTCAAGTATACGATGTGAGAATCGCGCACTTTAACAGTCTCCACTTCCCTCATTATTTTCTAAGTACAAGATATGGGATACCCGTACATTCTCAACGTATATGCTGAGGATTCAGTAGTATTTATTCTATCTTATTTGTGATTGTATTGGCATATAAATAGACAATTTAAATTGAAACATTTAAGAAAATGAATAAAATAATCTTCTTTTATATTTCTATGTTAAAGCTTAATGATCGAGCTCGACTTTATACCAACAACATAATACTAATTACTTTATGGTCAATTGGAGATCTTTAGTATCAATTTTAACTTCGTTATTCACTTTCTATGTCGGGAACTAAGGCAAGTTCACGAACTCAAAATTGTATAATTTTTTATGATTTCCTCCAAATTATCAAATCTAAATAGGAGATTTGGTTCACATTGGATTGAAATCGTAATAAAGTGACTCCGAGTTATTGTTTTCCGATGTGTCAGTTTAACAGTTTTGAGTATATATTTATTAATTCATTCCCTTTAGCAAAAAAAAAAATTCTTTCTATTTTTTCGTAAAATATCTCTGTTTTTCTCACGATAACATAAAATAACATAATGTCATCACAACCATAACTAGCCACACATTATTAAGAGAAAACACGAAAGAAAAATATAATAAATATTTGCAACAAATTAATGGTACTCTTTTTCTTTCTTTTTTTTTTCTTTTTTTTTTTCTAAACAAAAATGATATTTGGTCAAATTGATGTTTTCTTTTTTCATCTTAAGTTTATTATGACTTCGGTACTTTCAGCCATTCTTCTAAAACTACTTTTGGGCATTCGAATACTCGGTCGAGTATTCTTGGACGGAGTTCTAATGAGTTGGTTAATTTTTAAGCTATTTCTAAAGATACCAAATGATAGCGGTTAATGCTCGAGTGTTTGTCCTAAGTGCTATATCCTCCCTTTACTGAATAGATTCATTTAGTGAGTTTTAGAACATTACATTTAATAGACACACACGCAAATAACTATACACATACACAAACACAAACACATACAAGCATTGTAATTTTCATACGCAGTGTGCTAATTTAGGTAATAGGTACTACCATTATCATGTCAATAGTTTTCATTTGGTAACTACAGACTCGATTCCTACCTAACCACCAAAGATATAAAATTATGTGTTTGTGTGGCTAAGCAAATAATTGAGAAAAACTATTTAATTATATGGAAAAGGAAGTCATCTCCCTCACTAGAAAGCAGCTTTAAGCTACAAAAGAGATTATACTTCCAGTGCTCAATAAATCAATGGTCAAGTCGTTATTATTCATCAAATGATACAAGAAATTTAGCCAAATAAAAGTTTATTATGCTCTTATTCATATATTTCTTTTATTATTTTGACCGTTGCATGGAATATAATTATAAAGAACTTACTTTCCTTGTTTAATAAAACATACATATTTATATCCATATATACGTATATATGTAAAATACCATAATATGAATATATAATACCATATGTGTATATAATAGTATTGATTTCCCATTTTGGAGAAAGATATTTTGTAAACAAATGACAATTCCACCTCTGCCAATAATCTATTTAAAATGAATGTACTAGTTTCTCCTGATTTCAAATGCTTAAAGGCTAACACTATTCTAGGTTAATTTGCTACCAAATGACAAATTAGGTTACTTCATCTTTTAATATTTTCAAGTTTATGTGATTAAAAAAGAACTCCATGAACCAAAAAACTTCTTGTTGGATAAGGCTCTACGTTTGAGCTAGGCCTCAAGGAACTTGTTGGTGCCCTATTAAAATCTTAAAGATGATAGATTTACTCTAAATTGGATCTAGGCTCATGGACTTCTCATATATATATATCTCGCATATACAATCCTAAAACGTATTAAATTAGTGTTAAAATGTATATATCTATGAGTTCAAATTTAGCACAATCTCTTACGGGTTTTCTATCTTAACTTACAAGTTATCTAACTTTATATAAACCTTAAAATCAAACACCTATTGGTAACTTATTCTTTAAAGCCTTAAAAACTCTTGTTGATTGCATTATATTCTTCCTATAAGTTACTTAAGCATCAGATTGAAAAAATAGGCTGTAATCACTCATACTCCCTTGTTTTGTAGGTAACTATAGGAGCACTTAAATATGGATCCTGGAAGCTAGAGCACAAGAGGATCAAGATGCCTTTAAAACATTCGACTAAATTCGTTTGCCTCGCCACTAGTTGAATATGGTCAACCCTTATGTTACCATGATCGACAATTCCCCAAATGCCACTCCTCCTAACTCAAGACTTCACCAAGGACACAAGGCACTCAATTAGATGTAGCAAACGGGCCTCCAGAAATCTAGACAGAAAAAACAAATGAAAGTAGTCACCCTAGATAGATAGAGTAGACATCGTCTAATAGTGGAGGTGTTAGAGATAGACTGCAAATATGAACATTTAGTGTTAACTTTCATCCCACATTGGTTTGATATAAAACTATTTTGTAGTTTATATGATGGACCACAATACTCACACTAAATGATGAAATGAGAAATCTATGGAAATAATCTAGTGCAACGCACACGCACATGTGTGGACGACGTGACGCTTTGATGGCACACTTAGCACGAATGCATGTACACTTGTGTGAGATCGGACGGCTGTGATTAAGAGTTATGATTTTTTTTAAATGCACTGACTATTTTTCTCAACAGTAAATTTTGGCAGGTAAAATTTAAATAAATATTTAAATTATCAACATACATATTATTTTGAATTTGAAATTGAAAAGATGCCAGCAATTTCTATATATAGGAATTCTTAAAGAATTCTGGAGAATAAATTCAAGCCTCATTATCTGTGTTTTTCTTCTACAGATTAATACTGAACTAAGTCTCTTCAGTAGGTTTTGAAGGAAAATCTTCAGATTTGCTAACTGAGATTTTAGTTTGGTTTTGTTGTATCCTGAAAGTGAATTGCTTGTAACCCTGTAGCAAACTCTGATCAAACGAGTGGGGGCAATTATCATTTTAAAGATAGTATTTTCACGTCTCGAACAAATACTATACTTTCTAAATTTGTTGCTATTGAAATTCATATTTTATTGAGATTAATTGCTACTGCTTCAACAATTTTAAAGTGATAATCTGTTAGTTCAATGGAAGCGGGTTCAGAAATAGCAACATATAAGATGGTGGATCAAGATGTGACAAAGTTAGACAAGTTTGATGGGACGAACTTCACACGCTAGAAAGACAAGATGATGTTCCTCCTAACCGTCCTGAAAATTTACTATGTTTTGGATCCAAACTTGCCTCCAATCCCAACACCAACTGAAGCCACACAAGACGCAGTAGAAAAAAAAAGAAACAACGGGAAGGAGATGAACTAGTGTGTAGGGGACATATCATAAACAAACTCTCTAATCGTTTATATGATTTGTGCACATCGGTCAAGTCTCCAAAGGAAATTTGGGATGAGCTGGAATACAAATATAACGAAGAAAAACAAGACGCGGATGAGTTTCTTATTATGAAATATTTTGAATTTTCTATTGTGGATAATTTGTCAATTATGGATCAAGTTCATGAGTTACAGATTCTGATTAACAAATTAAAGGATTTGAAAATTGAGATTTCTAATTCATTACAAGTGGGTGTAATTATTGCTAAACTTCCTACCACTTGGGATGATTATAGAAAGAAACTTCTGTATTTCATAGAAAGTCTTACTATATATCAATTTTTAAAGCACTTAAGGATTGAGCCTGGAAAAGAGTGATTAATCAATCCGGGTCTAGTGTTAATTATGTGGATCATAAGGAAAACAATAACAAAAAGAAAAGGAAGTTTGATAATACTAGCAATTCTGAAAATTCTGACAAGAGTAACAAGAAGAACAAAACTTGTTATTTTTGTAAGAAGAAAGGGCACTTCAAACGGGAATGCAAATTTTAGCCCAAACAGAAGAAACCAAAAGGTAACAATAGTGCTGCTACTGGTTTTACAAATATGGTTGGATCAAGAAATGATGTAGTAATGGCCATGGTTACTGAATTGCGCATGGCTGCAGCAACTATTTCTTCTGATTGGTGGTGTGATTTGGGTGCAACTGTCTATGTTTGCAACGATAAGACACAATTTAAGTCTTATGAAATTATCGAAAATGGACAAGAAGTACTGATGGGAAATCACAACTCTGCAAAGGTTGCTGGAAAAGGATGCGTGGAAATGCAGTTCACTTTCGGGAAGAAACTAGTTTTAATGAATGTACTTCATGTTCCTGAAATAAGGAAAAATCTAGTTTCTGCAAATTTGTTATGTAAGAAGGGAATTAAGGGTGTACTTGAATCTGATAAGCTAATCCTTACCAAGGGCAATATGTTCGTTGGTAAAGGGTATCCATGCGATGTCATGTTTAAACTAAGTATTATAAATAAAGCTGCTAATATTGATGCTTACTTTGTTGATTCTTTTAATATTTGGCATGATCGTTTAGGACATTTAAATTTTAGATCCTTGAAGTTTATGTCTAAACATGGTTATATAAGTTATACTCATAAACATGATTCTAAGTGTGAAATTTGCATATAAGCAAAATTAGTTAAGAAACCTTTTCCTAAAATAGAGTGAACAACTCAAATGTTAGAACTTGTTCATTATGATATTTGTGAGTTTAATAGCATGTTAACAAGAGGAGGTAATAGGTATATTATTACATTTACTAATGATTACTCAAGATATACATATATATAGTTAACGAGAAATAAGAATCAGGCTTTTGACATGTTTAAACGTTATAAATATGTTGTGAAAAATCAAAAGGAAACGAAGATTAAAATTCTTCAGAATGATAGAAGTAAAGAATATTTTTCTACAAAATTTGACACATTTTGTGAGGAAAATGGAATAATTCATCAAACCTGTGCACCTTACACACCTCAACAAAATGGTTTGGCATAAAGGAAAAATAGGACACTTACTGAAATGACAAATGCAATGCTTCTAAATGCTGGAGTGCCTATGAATTTGTGGGGTGATGCAATACTTACTACTACTCACTTATATAATAGAATTCCTTCAATGAAAACTAAAGTTTTACCATATGAAAAATGGAAAGGAAGAAAACCAAATTTAAGTTATCTTAAAGTTTGTAGATTTATAGCTTTTTATAGAGTCCCAGATCCAAAAAGAACAAAATTGGGACCAAGAGCCTTGAAAAGTATTTTTGTAGGTTATGCTGAAAATTCCAAAGCTTATAGGCTATTAGATTTGGACTCAAATGTCATTGTAGAAACAAGAGATGTAGAATTTATTGAAAATAAATTCTGTAATGATTTTAAATCAGCACCTACACATTCAATGGAACCAGAACCTATTAATCCTAGCTTGTCTATTGATCCTAGTTCTTCTATTG
>JAUMHB010051285.1:0-16406 GCA_032359685.1 Pittosporum tobira
TTTTATTTTATCACAGCATTTTATAGTGTTAAAAACGAATAAATTTTATAACATTTTGAAAATATTGGGTTCTTACACTTTGGACATAGTTAAAAGCTCGATTTGAGTTTGGGTCAATTTTGATCAGCACATATTTCAGCCCGTTCCAATCTGAATGTATTTTTAAATAAGATAAATGTAATGTATATATACTCCTTGTATCCTTTCTAAACTTGATCGAGCATATACTCCGGAAATGTCTGCATAATGAAGGGAAAAATGATGGGGGAAAATGACTTTTTTATCACTATACTCGTATTCGATTTTCAAAATAGTTATCAAAGTTAAAAAGTTTTCAAATTTATTACTCTATTTCAATTCCATTTCCCTTCCGTTATTTTTTTTTAATTCTGTCCATATGAATAATGGATTTTGCTGACATTGAGTCATCCTTAACATATATGTTGACATGCGATGACATAGAACCACATAATAACAACCAAAATTAAGAATTGGAAAATCTCCACTATTTCTTCCTTTAATTATTATTATTTTTTGGCATCAAATTGAAAAATCATCATAACTCTATTACCAAAATGAACATTTTTTGTTTTTATTTTTTTGCATTAAATTAGAAAATCATCATAATAATGCCAAAAACAAATTAATAATAATAGAAAGAAATCATCATCCAAAATGGGTAAGACCTATGATGATCTTCCAATTTAATGCCAAAAAAAAAATTTATCGATTTTAGTAAGAGCTATGATAATTTTCTAATTTGAAGTAAAAAAAAAAGATAAAATAGTGGAGATTTTTCAATTTTTCGTTTTGGTTGATATTATATGGTTTCATATTGGCACCATGTCATCGCCATGTTACCATATGTGCTAAGGATGATTTCATATCAGCAAAATTTGTTACTCTTATGGATTGATTAAAAAATAACAAAATTGGAATAAAATAAAAAATTTTAAAATTTTTTAGGTTCGATAACTATTTTAAAAATTAGGTATAAATACAATATGAAAAATAGACCTAGCAAAATTGACCCAAGGCCCGACAACCCGCCCACAAAATGGGTAGACTTTGGGCTTACCTTTTGGGCCAAAAAAAGGGGTCTTTTTAATCCAGCCCAATTTTGGCCCTCGCAAAACAAGCCGGGCCAGCCCAATAATTTAATTTTTATTTTATTTTTATAATTGATCTTATATATGGGTGTATAATTTTTTGAGTTTGTCATTAAGATTTGTGACATTATTCTTGATAGTAATTGAGTTAATTAGTTACTCCTAAACTAGAAAGGCATTCATCATGGTCCATTGCCTACTAAATACTTTGGCACTGGGAAGTGAATTTAACTAAATAATACTAGGCTGTTAACCCGTGTCAAGCACGGGCTACAAGTTTTGTGGCCTAAATCTTTATTGTTTATATTAAAGTGAGATATTAAAATGACTTTCTTCGTTTTCTAGCTAATACGCTAATTGTAATTTATAATATCTCAAGTAGTTGTATTTATAATTAATTTTGTACCATTGACACCAATGTTAAGAATATGTAGCATTTAATTTAGTATGAATTTTAGTTTACACATTCAACACTAATTATTTGTTATACTATTTAAAAACAAATGTGACACTATATCTAAATATTCAGCTCATTTACAACATAACCTTTAAATCAAAAATTGTGAATACATTTATAAACAAATAATATGAAACTTGAGAGAAACAAAAAAAAAACCACTCATATTAATATCAATAGCATCAAGGAACAATAGTGTGTCTCACATCAAATTTTTAAGGATCTAGTTTTTCATAAAAAGGCATAGTAAAAAAAGTATTCATCTTCCGCTGCTAAGGAACCATCTAAAATCACTTACATATGTATTTACAAATATAAAAAGTTATTTTTCAACTAAACTTCACATCCTTTAATTTCATAAGCACCACTATTCAATAACTACATTTAAAATAATTTTTAATACTAGTAAAATGAATCTTTTATGCGTAATAGTTTCTCATTTTCATCACTTTAGTATTGATCTCCAATCTAATATACAAATAGAACAACAAAAGATAATTGAAAAAACACCAATATAAATTGATATAATTGAAAACTCTAAGTAACTACTATACTCATAATACAATACTTTCAAAAAATTAAGGAAAACGTTACTTACCTGATAGAAGAACTCATTAACACCAAAATAAACAGAGGATTATGGAGATACAGGTGCTGCCAAAGGATTATTTACCTCAACTTGTAATTTAGAAACAACCATAAAATCCATTATAAATATGAAATCAATTCTAGTCTGCAAGTACTAGCTTTGCTCCGAAAACAAATTAGGAAAATCACTAAATCAATTTAGAAAAGACTGCAATTATTTCTAACATCAAAAAGAATAGGCCATACAGCTAAATTGAAAGCCAAACTTAATGTATTATATCTTTTCAACTCAATTAAAAATATTCTTTTAAGATTAAAACTTCCATAAGAAAACCCAACTGGAATACCAAAAAATAGCAACAACCACAATAAAAACTAATTTCATGCCCTTGTAACTTTGCACTGCGCAGTAACGACTCAAGGCCACATTTGATTCAGTCACAACAATCATAAAATCCAAAGACCAATGCACTTGTAAGGAAATTAATGCAACCATAAACAATATGTGAAGGAATTGTGGTTGCTTCGCATATGGTATACCTTTTTACAAATTCTCACTAATTGTTCTTCGATTAATATTTAATTCTCCACTAAGTTCCCTACATAACAGAACAAATAAAAAGATTAGATGAACGGAAAAAGTGCGAGAGAAAGAGAATTGAACCTAATTAAAATGCATTAATTATGCCTTGATACAAGAATACACAAAGCAGTATAACAATCTTACTTATATGCCCATTGACAAAAGACCGTTATATGACTTAGAAAACAGGAACCCATATGAGATTATAATGCTACCATTATACATGAAGCTTTCATGGATTATAAATATGAGATTATAATGCTACCATTTATACATAAAAGCTTTCATGAATAATAATACTAAAGGGAAAAAAAGTGCAGATTGTATTATGCATTTAGAAAAGGTAATTTTAAGCTAATAAAACAATCCAAAGACCAAACAAAAGAAGAAAAGATTATACCATGTTCCCATCAATATTGGAGATCAGCTTGATCTCCTCTTTGTAGTAGCAACTCCACAGTTTCACCCACGTCTATAACTGAAAAGTTATAACACAAAACTAAAAAATTCTAAAATAAAGTTTTTCAGTATTCCAAAATTCAAAATGTTACAAAATGATCGAATTCTAAACAAAAATTGAGAAACTGTAGCAAATGACCAAAAAGATCATACTTTTATTCTTCAATTAAGGGTGCAAACGGTTGATTCATTCCAAAAATTTAGCATAAAATCCATGGACAACAACCAAATTGATAACCTACAAAATAAAAATAAACAATAAACTCAAGCTTTTCTTTTGCAAATTCAAGGGTTAGAAAATAAGGCTTAGACAAATTTCTAAGATTTATTTGTTGAAAGATAAAATTTAAGAGTTGAATTGATTACCTTAAAGGGAAAGTGGATTAGATAACATGCGATCGAACCACGATTCCTTAACCTTTTTTGTAATTTCGTATTTGGGTGTATGTACATTCCCTACACAGAAAATTTCTCAATAATTATTCTTCGAATAAGCTTTAATTCTCTATTAAAATCCCCTGCATAATAGGAAAAAAAAGAAAGATTAGATGAATAGGATGGAAGAGATAGAGAGATCGGAGGAAGATGAGAGGTTGTAACGGAATCAGATAAAGAGGAGATGGAAAGGAGAGAGGACAACAGGGTCTGAAAGAAAAACAAAAACAAAAACGCATGGCATTCAACTCGGGAAAAGACCGAGTTTGACGCGGACGAAAGGTGTATGATTTTGTCTCTTAATATATAGAAATAGACGAAAACTGATCAGATAACTCGAAAATAGTACAGAGAAATGCATGGAATGTAATGCCACTAATAATGACTTGGTTTTACAAAACAAAACATAATCACTTTATCTTCTCTATAACAAATAGTTTCTTAGCTAAAGTGAATGCTTACCCAATTTTCCAAAGCTTAAAACAAAGATCCTTCTTCTTCAAGGCCAATCAAGTGACCGAGATACATGCTTGGTCCTTCATTGTAAGGAACAATACTAATCAATAAAACTCCCTAAAAATCATTTCAACATAAGGGAAATATTTCAAGAACTTGAAAACTGTAAATCTTTTCATTGAAAAACACTTACACGTGTGTCTATAACTTCGTTTATATAGTAGTACATGTCTCTGTATGTGTGTGAGTTTATGAAAGAAAACATGCGCATATATGACCAACACTTTTCTGTCACTCTGAATTTATTATAATCACTAAAATTACTATTTGGGAGAAGCAAAAATATAGAGGTAGATAGAAAGTCCACCAATTACCTGAAGGTGTTCTGAACTGCAAGGCTGACAAGGAAAATGGAGGCTTCATGCACCTCAGTTATAATTTTGTCAAGAACTTTTAAAGCCTTAATATCACTAAATTCCATGACTTCATTGAGGTAAATAATATTTTACTAACTCATCTAATAGTGTCAATTTCAATATTGAAGTGGCTAAAACAAAAATATATCTATCCCTATCTATTTGTAGTTTAAAAGTAGGACTTTTAGTCCATTTCTTTTCATTCTCCCTCAAGTTGGCCATTTTTTAATTTTTTTAATCTACTAGGTGTGAGGGAACTTTCAGACCAAAATTAAAAAGAAAAAATGAAGGAAAGAAAGTCATAGGAAAAATCTCCTCCATCCGCTTTGTCTGTTTCGTCGCTGCCAGCTCACGTCGGACCAAAGCTTTACATCAGTTATCAAAATCAAGTCCATGAAAGGATGAGAAGAAAATAATGCTTTCTAAGGCTTGAATAAAGAAATTGTTTGTTTCAAACATGATGAGAAGAAAATAAAAAGATTAGTTGTTGAAAGTTTCATTTTTTTTGCCTCTTAATACATAGAGACAGAGGAAAACAAAACAGGAAGATTTCTTGCTTCAATTAACGAGGTAACCCAACAAGAAAGGCACCAAAAAAAAACTGATGTAAAGGACAAAAATGACTCGGCCAAAAGTTACATTTTTTACTCTATTAATATAGATATGTAGATGTTAACTCTTGCAAAAGATGAAAATGACTCAAAAGAAAGTCCAAAAGTTTTATCTATCTACACATAGTATATTAGCAACTCTTGTTATATTCGTTATGTAAGGGTAAAAAAATAAGGCTCATTTCCATAAATATAATATCCATATCCAAGAATTAGTTATAACAACCAAGTTGACTTAATAATCTTATATAATTGCACTTCAAAACTATCTTTGTTCATTCTTGTTGGCTCCCCTTTTACCTCAACACTATCATTTGGTAAAGAAAAAATTGGTGGGTTTTCTACAGAAATTGATAGTAATAGTGCTATATTCAGGTCCTGAACTACCTTAACAGCAATTCTATGAATACTAAAGTAGCCCCCGTCATGCATGGACCAGAATAGAATTATTACAAATTTTAAAAATAAAGTAGTACAGTTTATGGAATAAGCAGTTCTTCCCCAATACTCAATTTTTGAAGTTCAGGTTTTGAGGAAAGGAAAAGAATATTTAATTAAAAGAAAAAGGAAGGGGAAAGGACTTATTAATAAACAAAGTGCCACTTATACATAATTTACAAATCTAAATATCATGTATAATGCTAAAATTATACATAGCAAATATACTAAGCATACAAATGAATTACAACCATAAAAAAAAAGCTAAAACAAAGTGATCACAAATGAACTTGCAAAATATAAGGTAAAGGCATTGGGCGCAAGAGAAACATACACAATTTTGGTCATGAGCTTATCCTCGAGAGCTGTCAAAGTTGGTTCTATTATGCCTTCCCCAAATGTGTCTTTCCAGCAATACTGAATATGGGAAAAAAAGAAGAGAAAATATATGAATGGGCCAACGATTCAAATGACTAAGGAATTGAAGTGGAATATTATCGTGGTCCATCTTAGTATGATTTAATTAGCGACAACCAAACTGCATCTTAGTATGATTCTAAGCAAGATACAAAAGCAAATGGGTGTCGTATCCAATATCCAAAAGGAAACCTGTAGAACCAAAATCTCATTAGAGTAAAGCATCCTAATGCCACTTGTTTCGTCTGCATTTATATGCCCATGCAATTAAATAAAAGTCGTAAGGTATAAGAAAAGTGTACATTCGTAAAAAGAATGATGCAGCACCCCTTCTCCACGACTAATCCTGTAGATAATTTCAATAATAATAGCAATAATATGAAAATAATGCTTATCCCCTGAAGGACTCAGCCACCCCGCAGAGTGTTTGAGAAGGCTCTTCAGAGAAACTTGCACTGCAGCAAAAAGAAGACACCTTTTTTTTATTAATCAATAATACGGTAGTCTATAAGGAATTACATCTCCTGCTTAAATAGAAATCCAGAAACCCTAATAATACTCAAAAGTTCTAAAATATCCTAACACTTAAAATACTTAAAATAAAATAAATAAAATTGCAATCTCATGTTTAATTAAAATAAATAATGCAAATAAATGAATATTCCAGTAAATCTTCATGGAACTAGAATTAGGGTAACTGATCCCTATCATCTCTCCCCAGCTGCGAAAGGTTCGCCTACGGCGATGTAAATCTCTCATAGCGCTCCAGAAGTGATGGATCTAAACGACAAAGCTCCTCTATAGTAATCCAAGTGCAATCAGAAACAGGCTTGGACCTCCAATTAACCAAAAACTGTCGTCGACAACCACCTCATCGCGTCGAACTAGCACGCTCATCTAAGATATCCTATATTGCCTCTGTTGTATGTTGTGAAGTGACAAGAAGGGGTGCAGGTGGTATAGGTAATGAAGGAATAAGAACAAGTTCATTAGGGGTAACATGCGGTGAAGAAGGAGAATGGGAAGAATAAGAAGAAGGTTTATCAGGAGGTCCATGATAACGAGTGATATCTGATATATTGAATACATGACCAATACCTATATTACTCAGAAGATCCAATTCATATGCATTAGTACTAACCTTCTTTCAAACTCGGAATAGTCCCATCCTCTTAGCATGCACTTTCTTCCATGTACCAGGAGGTAACCTCTCAGCACAGTGTCGAAGCATCACCTGATCATTAACATTGAATTTTTGAAACCTGAGGTGAACATCTGCAGCAGATTTATAATTTTCATTACTTAAATTAATTTTCTTTCTTATCTCAGCATGCAAATTATGAATGTGATTGGCAAATGATTCCGTTAACTCAATATACTTATAATCAGGTGGAAGGGGAATTAAAGCTACAGGTTTCCTAGGTTGGTAACCGGTGTAAACCTGAAAGGGACTCGCCCCAGGAGAGCTGTTAACTGAACTATTATAAGCAAACTCAGCCATAGGAAGGACACTATCCCAACGAGACACATGATCTCCTACAAGACCTCAATAAGTTACTGAGACTCCTATTAACGACTTCCATTTGACCGTTCATCTGGGAATGATAAGCGGTGGAGAACTTAAGTGTGGTATTTAATTTCTTCCAGAGGGTTTTCCAAAAATAGCTCATGAATTTTTTATCCCGATCAGAAACTATACTCAACGGGAGACCTCGCAACCTAATAACCTCAGTAAATAATATAGACGCAATGTGTAGAGCATCATCAATTTTGCTGCAAGGGATAAAATGTGTCATTTTCGAAAAATAATCCACTACAACAAGAATTGAATCATAGCCAGTACGAGTCTTAGGCAATCCTAACATAAAGTCCATGTTAATATCCTCCCAAAGTGCATGAGGCACTGGTAAAGGTGTATATATGATAATAATTATTTTGTACTTAATATTTTAATATCTTTTTCTCTTGATTTATCAATATTTGCTTTAAAACCCCAATCAAATATGCAATAATTGTTATATATTTAGTTTGGAACACTAATCTTTATGTGGGCTTTATTTTGTAGGTTTTTGGGCCTATTTGGTGCAAATTTAGGCTTGAAATGGATAAGGGAAATCATAATAAAATTAGGACAAGGATTGTTGGTGTGAATATTGGTGTGAATTTTCATATTCCTGTTCTGATTATGAAAGAAAGATCTGATCCGGACCGTTCATGCACAAATTTGAGATATCTTTTATACTATAATTTGATTGGTGTACGAATTTATCTCAAATTCGTGCATGAACGGTCCGGATCGGATCTCTCTTTCATAATTAGAACAGGAATACGAAAATTCACGCCAATAATCCTTGTCCTAATTTGATTGTGATTTGCCCCTTATCCATTCCAAGCCTAAATTTGCACCAAATAGACCCAAAAACCTACAAAATAAAGCCCACACAAAGATTAATGATCCAAACTAAATATATAACAATTATTTCATATTTGATTAGGCTTTTTAAGTAAATATTGATAAATTAAGAAAAAAAGATATTAAAATATTAAGTACAAAATAGCTCTTATCAATATAAACCCATGTTTTGTTTCCCCCTTTTGCAGTCTGACATGTACGACATGTAGACACGATATGTGTGACATCCCTCTTAAGGCTAAGCCAAAAAAATCGATCCTCCATGAGCAAAATTATTTTATCTCGACCAAAGTGACCAGCAATCCCTCCGGCATATAACTCCCAAACTAGGTGTTCACGTAATGATGTATTAGGGATGCACAAATGGGTACCCTTAAACAAATAACTCTCATGTATACGAAACTCACCCGTGGGTGACAAACTAGGGTCATCCAAGGCAGAGTAAATCTCTCCAAAGTCTCGACACGAAGGATACTCTGAAATGATGCGATCGAATCCCACAACCTTCACACTTAAGGTGTTAAGAAGTATAGATACCCTACTTAATGTATCAGCAGCTTTATTTTTTACACCTTTACAATGCTTAAGGACAAAAGAGTACTCCTGAAGGAACTCCACCCACCTAGCATGTCGTTGACTCAACTTCTTTTGAGAGTTTATATATTAAAGTGCTTGGTGATTATAGTATAACACAAACTCTTTCGGTAACAAATAGTGATGCCAATATTGAAGAGCCTAGACAACGACATAAAACTCTCTATTGTAAGTACAGTATCTTTGTCGGGCCTCATTCAACTTCTCACTAAAAAAGGCTACTGGATGACCCTCTTGACTAAGTACTCCTCCACTTCTAACACCTAAGGCATCGTATGCTACCTCGAAAACTTTACTAAAATCAGGTAATGCAAGGACAGGTGCCTGTGTCAACCTTTCTTTGATCTCCACAAAAGTTTTAGAAGCAGTTTTAGACCACACAAACTCGCATTTCTTCAAGCTGTCCGTAATAGGCGCCATGATGGTACTGAATCCTCTAATAAACCTTCTATAAAAGGTTGCAAGCCCGTGGAAACTTCTAGCTTCATGGATATTAGAAGGTTCAGGCCACTTTTGAATAACTTTTATCTTTTCAGGATCAGCGAAAACTCCGTCTTTGGAGACCACAAATCCGAGGAAAACAACGGACTCCTGTGCGAAAAAACATTTTTTTAAGTTAATGTATAGCTTTTTTCGACGGAGAGTGGTCAGTACCTGACGCAAATGAGACATGTGCTCTTCTCGCGTGTGACTATAAATGAGAATATCGTCAAAGTAAACCACAACAAACTTACCAATAAAGGATCCTAACACTTGATTCATAACTCTCATGAAAGTACTAGGTGCATTCGTTAACCCAAAAGGCATGACTAACCACTTATAAAGTCCATCGGCAATCTTGAAGGCAGTCTTCCACTCATCGCCCTCTCGGATACGAATCTAATGATATCGACTCCGAAGGTCGACTTTAGTTATAACAACCGCCACTGACAACATATCTAACATGTCATCAAGCTTAGGTATGGGAAACCTATACTTGACAGTGATCTTGTTGATGGCTCAACTATCACAACACATCCTCAAACTCCCATCAGCCTTATGGACAAACGAAGTTGGAACAACACAAGGGCTAAGGCTCTCTCTTATGGTGCCCTTCTCTAAGAGCTCACCGACTTGTCATCTCATCTCTACTTGCTCTATAGGGTTCAACCTATAATAGGGTAAATTAGGTAAGGATGAACCGGGCACTAAGTCAATAGCATGTTGTATGTCTCTAAGAGGGGGTAGCCCTACGGGTAACTCGTCAAGCATCACATCGACAAACTCGCCAAGTATCTGTCTAACATCTCCAGGAACGTCTCGAGGATTCTCCTCCAGGACGTCCCTTACTTCTCTAGTTAAAAGTACATAAACCACATTTTCCTCCAATAAGGTCTTCTCAAATGCCTTCTTCTTAAGGATATGGAGGGATTTGGTTGGTTGGGCAGGAGGATTGTTCTCTTTAGGTTGACTCTTGGGAGACACTGGGGTTTAACATGTGCCAATGTGACTTTTTTTTTTATAGGTGAAAACATAAGTGTTTGACCTCCCATAATGGATCACATCATGATCATACAACCAAGGTCGCCCTAATAGGATATGGGCAACATCCATCTGAAGAAGGGCATCACACTAAATATCTTCTTGGTACTCTAGAAGTTGGATCAAAAATAGACACCGTTGTGACATAGGAATTTACGTCTTGTTGACCCAAACGATGGTGTATGGTCTAATAGTGCAACTACATTCAAACAACTTCCCCCATCAATGATTACTTTAGAATAAAGACCACCAACCTTGTTGTAAGTTTAGAATATGGTGGTCCTCCTCCAATCATCCTCTTGTCTAGGACTAGTGAGTACACATCTCATAACATTAAACTGGTGGTTGGTTGTCTCCAGATTCCCATCAGCTTCCTCGTCTTGAGTATCATAATTGCTTTCCAACTCCTCTTTTTGAGGTTCTTCCTCGTCCACCTTTTCTTCCAAAATGTTCATTCGTTTTGAAGGAGGGGTAGGACACTCAAAAGACTTATGGCCAAAACCCTGACAGTTATAGCACTTGTCACTACTGGAGTTACCAACTGGCCTTTTGCCCTTCCAAGGGTCCCTAACTGGCTCTCTCACATTGTTGTTTGCCCTTGTCGTGCTTTGTGACATGGAAAAAGGTTGGGTCTGGAAAACACTGCGGCCATTAGATTGGCCTGAATAAGAGAATGATCTCCTAACATAATAGTCCTTAATCTGATACTCTTTTTCGAGTGAGGCTTGATAGATATCATCGAGACTGGTCAGTAAGGTAGACGAAACTTCGTGTCGGATCTCGTCTCTTAAACCCTCTTTAAACCTAATAATGGTCAACCTTTTATCTTCGACAAGCTCATATTGTTCCATCAACTCTCTATAACAATCGTGATACTCAAGGACAGACATGTTACCTTGCCTCAAATTAGTCAGTTGATGGAAGAGTCGGTCTCGATGGCCAACCGGGAGATAATGTTGCTTTAACTGAAGTTTCATTTCAGCCTAATACGTGATAGGGGGTTTTCTTAGGTGCTCTAATCCTCTTTCAACACTCTCCCAATACAAGTCAACTTGTTTGACTAGTTACATCTTGGCGTAACGTACTCTACAACGGTCGGACATGTCGTACCAATCAAAGAATTTGTCCATGCTAGATAACCAGTCAAAGAAAATAATAAGGTTATTTCTACCATCAAATTCGGGGGCCTCGCCCTTTAGCTTTCTAATGTCATCCTCGTGGTAATCGTCATTCCTAGGTTCACGGTACTGTGGATTCTTAAGATTGACTAGGGATCTTGTTGAGGCTCAGGTTCAACATTATTACCTATAATTTGATTCGTATGGCCTCCTTGCTCTATGGTGCGCAATCTCTCATTAATGGTCTCACTAGTTAGTTCCATACGGTACATCCTAGCGGTCAGAGTATTTAACTTTTCTAGTAATGCGTTTAAAGTTTGTTAGACATTTTAATTATCTACTTCCCCTTACCCAAAATGAATACGCCTCATGATAATTTGCAAAGCTTAGATAATTGAGATTTTTAATTTTCACAATTAAATTAGAAATATTTTACCGACGAACTTGCAATTTCAATAATCAACGTAAACAATCAAGCAATGTTCAACTAACAAAATTAAGTGCAATTTAATTAAATGAGACGAACGAGCACTTAAGAAAGCAACACCAAACAAATAAACCGGACTCCTAATAATATAAATAAAAATCTTATATTCTTTTTTTTTTGACCTACCTGATTAAATTAGGTAAAATATACCAAAAGTAATAACCAAATACTTTTGAAATGGACACAATTATACCAAAAAGGAAAAACAAAAGTATAAATAATGGGTCAATTGGATAGCACATGGCAGGGTTCAACTTGTACAGTTAGCTGTGAGTGGGCTTATATTTGAGTGGACAATGGGACCCACAGCAAAACAAGTTGGTAGATAAGCAAATTTATAAGCAAGCTAAAACATCTAAAGGAAAGGCATGGCAGGAACAATAAGGAAAGAGAGAAAATAAGAGAGCCTCTTGTACAGTGGGTTTACAGCAGAAATAATCCTTAGATACTGATGAGAGATCGATATGGCGTGACAGTGAGGTCGCATCAAAAGTTGGTCTTCTTCTTCTTCTTCTCTTTCTGGTTCTAATCGGTTTTCACTTATTACGGTTGATGATGATGCAACGGTCCCAATTTCAGATGTGCTCGCCTGAATAGAAGAGGAAAGATGCGACCTTTATGTTGTTGCAGATTGCAAATAAAGAAAGGCAGCAGCTTTATGGTACTGCAAGGGCTGGTGATGACTCTAGTTGATGGTGACGGCGAGATGGAAGCTCCGGTGGCTGTACAGGGTGTAATTAGCAACGACGGCGGACTAGACTTAGGTTTTCGGTGATGAAGACGACAGCAGTGGCGGGCTGACTGAAAGGTATATCCGGATCTCCCAATAATTAAAAATTAATGGCGTAACCTGGCTCTGATACCAAACTGATACAACACCCCTTCTCCACGACTAATCCTATAGATCATTTCAATAATAATAGCAATAATATGAAAATAATGCTTTATCCCCTCAAGGACTCAGCTACCCCGCAGAGTGTCTGAGAAGACTCCGCAGAGCAACTCGTGTCGCAGCAAAGAGAGGACTTTTTTTTTTATTAATCAATAATACGGTAGTCCATAAGGAATTACATTTCCTGCTTAAATAGAAGATATTCAAAAGTTTTAAAATATCCTGACACTTAAAATACTTAAAATAAAATAAATAAAATTATAATCTCATATTTAATTAAAATAAATAATGCAAATAAATGAATACTCCAGTAAATCTTCATGGAACCAGAATTAGGGTAATTGATCCCTATCAAAGAATGGCTATCAACTTAATAAAGGGTCTACCACACCCTGTGAACCAAACCTTATGACTAATGTTTCTTGTCGGCGCATCCACCACCTAATATTTTTATACCTTATCCCCTTTGCTCCCGATTCCTATAAGATTCTATCACTGCAATTCTACAACTCCCCAAAACTCAATCTAACCCAAACATAGCACAAAATAAAACAAAAGAAGATTTGTACCAACTGATACTAATGACATTCATCCCCCTAAAAAATTCACATAATTGGATATGTAGTTGTATGATACATAACATGTCGATATAACAACTTCTAGTAGATAATATTATTAAGCATGAGAAGCCAACTCAATAGTTGGAACTAATATAACAACTTGTGGATTTTAAAGAATTGCCAAGTCTTTTGAAATTTGCTTGCATAAGACGTTGAATCAGTTGTAAAATATGCGACAAACATTTTTGGATCCACTTTGATTGACCATAATGCACTTTTCCCTTCGGTAACAACTGCAAATGCCATAGCCTGCAGTCCTTCATAAATACATATAAAAAAGAATAGCAAAAGCAGATGAACATATGCACTATACAAATATGAGATTTATTGGTAACAAAAATGACCACAGTGGATTCCATTTTGTACGTATGATTAGCACAATATTATATAGAGCATATTTGTTCCTTCAATGATATACCTAAAAAGAGCTTTTTTGGATCATAAGAAATATGAGAAGTCTCTGTTACACAAAAAGAGTCTTATTTGTCAAAAATGTTCCAAAAAAATGTGTCATTTCAATAAATGTTATTTTAAAATGACAATGTTCCATTTTGATACATGATATTATAAAATGACAATATTCTCGAATTGTATATTGTATGGGAAAGAAAGAATACATTTAGTTTGATTACGGAAAAATAATATTAGGAAATGAGAACAATTCCATAGAGAGCTTATTCAATCAATTAGTTACATTTTCATCAACAGGTCATGTGCGCTCTGTAAACTTACATACCTTTTCCTTGAACCTGCAATTGAACAGCCCCTTACAATGTCTGGTGAAGCCCAACTTAGATGATGATGAATTTTAAGACAGAATACGCAAAGAATTGAATTTTGCTCAGCGAGAAGATAAATAGACAGACGGCTGGTAGACGCTAACAAAATAAGAAAAATTGCAATTCTCAGAGATGGAGTTTACCATTTAGTATTCTAAAATAATATCAATGATTGAGATCGAGAGTCGTTGGAAGAATCACACAGTAATTGCCCTCCATCATGAGTCCATCATCCAGAGGAGCAAGCATTTGGCATGAACTCGTAAGAAAGCCCCCTCCCAACAAACCTTCACCATAAAGCATGAAGCGGCGATCCTTGAATATAAATTAACACTACGTCTTATTCAAGAAAATCGAAAAGACTTGGTTTTGTGGTCAAGATTTAAGAAAATAGATGGATATATGGTCAGGAGAGTGGAGCATGGGAAGAGAAAGAAGTGATAGGGATTGGAAGGTAGTCGAAAGAGGAGAAGAAGAGACTGTAACGGTGGAAGAAGCAGGTGAAAAATTGAATGACCCAAGTATGTTCGGATCGAAACCGTCAGCACAAAATACCGGACAAAAGTTCTCCTATTAACGATCGAAAGGTTGGATCGTTACCAGAGAGGCGATAGGAGAGTGAACTCGGAGGAAGAAGGACGAACTCAGGATAGACCGAGACAAAAACAGACGAAAAATCAAAACCTGTGTATATATATAGAGATAGATGATACTTAGACTGACTCTTTGTAATTTGAAAACATCAATTTATGTGTCATATTTTCGTATATAGCTCATTTAAATCTGATGTATGATAGGAAAATGCAAGAAGAAGGGCCAGATAACCATACAACTAGAAATGTTGATCAGCAAGGGGCACTCATTCATCACCTTTCATTAATCCGAAATAAACGTTGTCTGATAGTTTATGTATAATTTTATCACGCATTTTGTTTATGATATTCATAATAATTTTATTAATTTATTTTTTTCAAATGTACAAAATAAAATATAAATTTAAAAAAGAAGAAGAAGAAGAAAAGTTTGCGGCTCACCCTACTCGCCTGGACTTACATATTTGGATTAAAAAAAAAAAAATCAACCTTTTTGGCCTGGCTCATTTTTGACCTGGTACATTTTAATTCATCCCATTTGTCAGGTCTAATGAAAAAGTTATTTTTTTTCATAAATGATGGAACTTAGTCTGCATAAAAAAAATTAATAATAATAGAAAGAAATAAAGAAAGAAAGAAAAATACCTAATCCGGAAACGCGTGAATTTATTTGGGCTAAACATTAGTCTATTTATCATCAGCCCAAATTTACCTAGCTCGAATCAGTATTGAGCTCGGACATTCTTAGGCCCGACTTGCCTAACTCCATTAACGGTTCTAGTTATAATGATCGTGTATTTTCCTTCTTAACCATTTCAGCAAAATGAATCTTTGGCAATATTCACGAGTTCTAAATTCTTTTGTAAGTGGCAGGCGGTCATTTTTATATCTATATATATATATATATATATAATACAAGACATATTCATTTTAGTTTAATATATAATTATTTTTTGAACATTTTTGCTTTTGGACATTTTTTCTTTTTAAAAAATTAATTGTAGTTGATAGGATTTGAACCTGAGTCATTTTAATAAGTTATGAGTAAGTTTACCACTTAACTAAACTCATACGATAAAATAAATTTTAAAATGTTAAATATTATATATTTCGCTTAATGATATGTAAATTTGGTTTTCTATTATTTTTAAGTATACATACTTTTCATTATCAATGCATTTGTCGAAATCATTACTTAACTATATTTTAATTATATATTATTAAACATAAACCTCTAACATATATATAAATACAAATTTATTGCTAAAAAAATATTAGTAATAAAAATAATTATGAATTGTCTATTATTTTTCATATATAATGTATGTTAAAGAAATCACCATTGTAAGAACCCAATATTTTAACATTTTATCTTTATGAATATGATATTTTGAGGTACTAAATAAAATTATTTGTTTCC
>JAUMHB010051296.1:0-16404 GCA_032359685.1 Pittosporum tobira
TACTATATATACTCCTGTCTTGTAATCAATTATTCATTCAATCAATATACAAAGCTTCCGCTATATATTTCTTACAGAGTGTCTTGTTTGGGTTTGTGACTTTCGCATAGTTTACCTAGATAGATAGTGTAAAATATTTTAATACTCCTATATTTTTATTTTAAAATATAAAAGTATTATTAATTTTTAAATATTAATTTTAAATCATGTAAAATTTAAATTAATATTAATTTATTTAAATTATGCAAAAGAAAAAATTGTGAAAAATAATATTTTTTAAATAATTCAAGACTTTAACTATTGTGTTGAGCGTAATTAAGAGGAATCATGTAAGTGCAAAGTTAAAAAAATTAAAATCAACTTTTGAAAGTCATTCTCATATTTTAAAAC
Source organism: Pittosporum tobira (assembly GCA_032359685.1). Classification (NCBI taxonomy): domain Eukaryota; kingdom Viridiplantae; phylum Streptophyta; class Magnoliopsida; order Apiales; family Pittosporaceae; genus Pittosporum; species Pittosporum tobira. Next base: position 391 of record JAUMHB010051296.1, read on the forward strand.
GGGTGGAGTAATAATCAATCTCTTTATTAGGAAAAATAAAATAAAGACACATTTATGTATTATAATTTTAAAAACATTTTTTACATGCTTAATATATTTGTATGTTATATATTTTAAAGCATTTAATAATTAAGACATTTAAATTGAAATGCAATGTGTATAACTTAAAGGATGAGTATTTTATTTGCAGAATAGGAAATATAAGTAATAGAGGTAATGTTATAAGTTCTTAGGTGCATATTAATAAATTAAAAAAGAGAAACCGAAAAAAGAAAAATAAAAAATGCTTGCTCATAGAGAAAATTGTATAAAGGAGAGGGGAGAAAAAATTGAAAATCCAGAATATATTTCTTTGAAACGTCACATGTGCTTGCATTTTATGTGCTATGGGATAGTGGTGTGTACACAGTTTTTCTCGTGTAACATTCCTCGGTTCATTTTGAAATTAAAAATAATTTACAGTTCTATTAAAATATATTTAGAAAATTTTAAATTTTAAATTTTAAAATAAAATTTTAATTTTTCTAAAAATTTTAATTTTTTTTACATAATGATATTTTTAAATGTAATTTACAATATTAATATTAATAAAAAAAATAAAAAAAATTTATTTTAAATTTTAATTTAATAATTTTACAGATATATTAAATTGAAAGTTATAAATATTTTTAGTTTTGAAACGAATGGAATAATTATTTAGGACATGAATTATATAATTGCAATATCTTAATTTGTTGATTCTTAGTAAAGGTTCTTAGTTAGGGATCTTTCACTCGTAAATTATTAACAGGAAACTCCTAATTTGATTATTATTCTTTGTGTGGTGAATAACATAATGTCGACCCAGGCTATGTCCACATATCCAAAAAGATGCATTATTTTTAAAAAAAAATTCCCCCTATTAATTTAATGGTTCAAAAATAGACTTGGTATGCCACGGTCTCATACACGTAAGGCTTTGTTGCGTGCTCTCACAATAGTCGTATTACCAAAATGAAAATGCAAGGAATCCTAATTCTAGGATTAGTGACCATAGGAAATCAAGCAATATACATAACCACGGTCACGAAATAATTAGGTAATTTAATTTAATTTAATTTTTTTTTTTTCATAAGCCAATATTGAATTTGGTTAAATGAACCATCAAATGAATGGAAATGAGTAACTTAAAGTTATAAATAAAAGAAACAACAAAATAGAGAAATAGTACTAATTATACATATTATTAGAATTTATATCTAAATATAAACAATAAAATATAATATTAGAAGAAGTCAGATAATTATATTAATACGACTTGAAAAATAATAAATACATAAGAGGTCTTATATAAGCTATTATACTATTATGCTTAGATGACCAAACAACCTAAATCTATTTCAACTAGAAAACAAAATTACTATTAGTATATTCTATATATTTTTTATTATATTAATAATACAATATTTTCTAACACATATATAAATGAGTTTGAAACGCTTTTTAAGACAAGCTTTGCACGCAGTTATTAGGATCAACTCATTCACACATACCCAACTTACTAGAAATTTGAAAAGAGGTTAATATATGTAGTAAAGAGCTTAATACTCCCTTCATTCCATTTTAGTTGTCCTAATTTTCTTTTAATTTATTTGCTCTCTTTTTTTTAAATAAATTATATTTTATCATATTTAATTAGTTAACTTTCTTATTGGAGTCATCATAACATATTAAAAATACTAAACTCGTTTATTCTCATCGGATATTTTGGAGATATCAATTTTATTTTTTTTTCTTAAATGTTGTGCAATTCTCAATTAGGACAATTAAATTTAGAGGGAAAGAATATAAATTAGGTCTACTTAAATCTTCACGTCGCCTTATAAATTATTATAAAACTTCTAGGCGATAGAAACAAGGTTGTTCAATGTAGTAAAATTAATTAAAATTATGTGAAGCGAAGCTGCCGGGTCTATTTCGACTGAAAGGAAACCGTACCCGATCGAGTATTATTAATTAGGTGATTCACAGTTTTGTTTCATGCATTTCAATATTTAATTGGTATAAGTGTTTAGGAATGTCAAGTATTTCGTTATCAAACTTTTAAATAATTTTACAGATGGGCATGCTAATGACCTTATGATTTGGAATTAATAATGGATAAATGGTTTTACTTTCCCTTAACTTGATTCATTATTGGATATTTTTCTCCTATTAAAAAATAAATCAAATAAAGCTTCGTCATAATTTTTTAATTTTATGTACATACATTAATTATACAGATCGAGAATATATATATATATATATATATAGAATGTACAAGTTAATTTTAGTAATGAAGTTAATTCCATGAAAATAAATCATTTGGCTTCTGCAGATCGAGTTGTTTGGTCACTGTAGAATCTACTACGCTATGTAAGTACCAAAAATGAAAAATCAAGCATTACACAAATTCCAATAAACTAAATTAAGCATCAAAATTATGTACCGAAAGTCTAGAACAGCCAAACAAGGAAAGGGTATGAGTTTCATATTGCTAAATTTGTGCAACAGTTATCTATAAAGACATTTTTTTCTTATCTGCCCATCGTTGGTACGTGCACCTTCCATATATGCCTTTGTACTGGATTGTAATTAAGTTGCAGTATATATGTACATATAGTGCATGCTGTAGACGGAATGGGTTGCATGCGGCACAGATAAATAGACGGTTAAAGATAAAACAAGCACGTAAAGTTAACATAAAAATAGATTGAATTTTTCTAAGCTTTTGGCGATTAAAATAATGTCAGATCTTGTTTTAAATGTAATAGCACAGTGGAGTGCAGCATCTTTGAAGAAAATGCAGCGTAGGGCGAATAACCCAATGATCGATCTGTTGTATGATTTTCTAGAATAGCTATTGTTTTTTCTAATTGATCGAAATTATCGAGAGAAAAGGAATTAGTTCTTCCATGGTGCATAAGACTGTATTGAGGGTTGATATTTCTAACGAAAGATGGAAGAAGAAAATCCTCAAAGCAGTATCAGGAATACCAGGTATATATATGTGTGTGTGTGTGTCTATTCTTAGAAGTGTTCTGTAAAGTTGTGAAATTAACAAGATTATTGTTAGAATTTACGCCCTAAATTTAATAATTTTTCCAACTAAATTACAATTTTCATGCAAGAAATAGAGGGAAGCAAATAATTAAGAGACAAACCCTAGTTTTCTTTTCTTAATACTTTGGTTTGAATTGTTATTGCAGGTGTGGATATAGTCGAAACCGATGCAGCAAAAGGAACTTTGACAGTAACCGGTGCGGCCGACCCATACGAAGTTATACTCCGAACCAAAAGGACTGGCAAATGTGTTGAAGTAGTTAGTATTGGGCCTCCCTCAGCTCCACCCAAACCAACTGAGCCTAAGAAGCCCGAAGAGAAGAAGCAGGAAGAGAAGAAGCTCTCACCAGAGAAAAAGTCCCCTGAAAAGAAACCAGAGGGGAAAAAGGTCGACGAAAAAAAGCCCGAGCAGAAGGCCCAGGTCCAACAGCAGCTTCAGCTGCAAGTCCAGCCGCAGCTCCAGCTCATGCCCCAACCCCAGTTCATGCTCCAGCCCCAGCCACTATTCCAGCCGCATGCCTATTCTCCCCCACCCTATATGGCCCAAAACTTTTATCCACCATATATGGGCTATAATAATCCTGTGTGTGACAGAGTGAAAGTAATCTATGTGGCTGGGCAGGATCAGCCCAATCCGTCATGCACTATCATGTAAATGTAAATCAGTTTATAGACTATTTATCAAAGTTACATTTTGTTATTAACAAAAAAGACTACATTTCGTTTGTTTGTTTTTATTTTCTTTTTCATTTTTTCCTTAAAAAAAGTTACATGAAGCGGCAGTTCCCATAATTTAACCAGCTTTTTCGATGGTTTAGAAAAAAAACTAGCTCATGTTCAACAAAATGAGTGTGTTATGCTAAGATTAACTAAATAATATTATCTAATTAAAATGATCTTGCTTGTCCAATATCGATCTAACGGATAAAATTCTTAGTTTTGCATATCCTCCCCGCACAAAAAGAACTACACCTACAAGGAGTTTGTGCATACAAAATTTACTTATTTTCCTTTCGGTTGCCTGTCCTATTCTGTGCGCAGTAAAACATGGTTATTGGTCCCAATTGGGAAAACTTCCTTATACAGAAAAGAAGGATAGAGTTCCAAGCAAGGTTGTCCTTGTGATTCTTGAAACTGCATCGGTATTGAAATAAATGCTTTTCTCTACCCATGTATACTTATGTTATTTACTGTAATAATATGAATCTAACTTAAAAGTAATTTTGACCTGGTGCGATATTATATATGAAGATGAACGATTGAGATACCTAAATCATGTAAATAGTTCGGATTAAAAGATGATTTCTAATGGTCCGAAAACTTTAGTTTTAGAAGTCCTGTGACTTACTGACTTATTGTTGTTCACTAGTAAAATAAAAGGTCATCAAGTCAAAAAATACTTTTCCAGCATATAAAACTAGTACCCTCTTACTCGTGAGATGTCCATCTTATTGATCAACTGAAAGATTCGGTCTTCTATTGTATGTCTTGTTTCATATTTATTTTCAATTTAGATTGAAGTCCAATTTGCACTCTAACGTTTAATCCAAAATAAAGTTTGTATTCCAAACTTTTAAAATACAAAAAATCACTTCAAACTTTCAATCAAACAATTTAATGCACTCTCAGTTCCTTCTCATACGAGATTTTCGCTGAAATTTTCTTTGCAATCACTGTCCTAAGGCGTTTATGATGAAGGGGACCATGGAGAAGGTGTCTATGGGAGTTGTCCTTGATAATGATGAAGATTATCTCAAAAATCTCACCAGAAAAAAAGAAAGGAGATTGCATTTTATTGCTTGACTGAGATTTTTTTTTTTTTTTTAGGGTGCGCATTTTAGAAGTTACGGTGCAACTCCATACTTAAATGATTAGCAGTTGCCCTGGTTAGTGAACATGTTCAGGGAACAGGCAATTTGGATGATAGTAAGGCAGGGTAGGATGTTTATTTTCGGAAAATGTCACAAGTATTTATATGAATAGCTTGATCATCTTATTCTATTATTATTTGTTTTGGATATTACGTCGGTCGTTCCCATTATTTTGGTCATTTACAGGTCCTAATTATTCTTCTTATTTTTGGTAATTTGGTATGCCTTCCATGTCCTTGATCGACCAATATTATTACTTTGAAGGACCATGCACCAAGTTCAATCCGACCCATTGATGTTAAGTCAATGGTAAATATAAATGGCCTCCCTTCATCAAAAGTCAAATATAAAACATACAAATTGTAGCAACTTATAGCTAGGGCAGTTCAGCATACTTGGTCTTCAGGAGAAAGTTCCTAGAAACTAGGGTGGGTAGTGGGATTCTTGACGTCTGTACTAAGTATATGTAACATACGATTGGATCATGTAGTATTACGACTTAATTAATTTTTGCTTAGGCTCTTGATCCAAAGGAACTCACTGGCCGGCGGGATTTTCATTCTTATGATTATATCCCATATTTTTATTAGCTCAAAATCCCTCAAATGTATGTTTTCTCCTCGATCACCATTCCAGTACAAAACACTATAGCTGTATATCGTCATTAGCCGATTCACTTCCATTTTTTAAAATAAATTATCTTAGAAAAACAATTTTTTTACTAATTTAACAAAAAATTATAACTTGATTATAACAATATTTATAAGTATTTTTTTTTACAGCTTATAACTTATTTTAAATAATAAATAAATTTAAAATTATTTTAAAATAAACTTGGTTAAAGAGGGCCTTAGTCATTGTTCTTCTGCCGGATTAATTTGGTCATTGTAGGGCTAGAAAAAATTGGTTTTCGCTACACTTTATACTATAAGACGAGTATAGTCGTTGGTAAAGCGTAAGTAGAGGCTACCGTTCAAATTTCCCAAAGACGAATACTATTTCTATGGCAATAACTACAAAATCTCAACTAGAATCCACTTATTTATATACACATTTTTTAAAGATTAATATCATTTGTGTACATTTAATATGTGTTGTGACCACTCTGACCTTTGATCAAGTTCAAATCTTGTTTTCAACTGAGCACACGTCGGCGGGAGCAAGTTCACCTAAAACACGGGCAACACGAAGGGTTTGTTCCCTTGTTCCACTCTTCGATACTTAAGTTAATTAAGATTAAGGTGGTAATATGTTAAGTATGAGAGGGTAGGGTTTACCGGTGTATTTTGAGAGAGATTTTGCTACGATGAGTGTGTCGGTATTTTTGCAAAGTATTGGTTCTCTGTTTTCCCCCTATTTTTTCATCGTCTGTGTAGGTGAGGCGGTAATTGTAAACTTTTTGCCTTGACCCGCGGCCAGTTAAAGTAGGCATGGTGCGTCTGCTGTGAGTTGACAGTAGGTATAACGCGCCTTTTTTGAGTTAACAGAGTTGCAGGGTTAAGCGGCTGATTGAACACCATCTGGGAACTTGTTTTATGGACTTCGGATCACTGGACCCGGATCAGGCAGGGCCGGGCCAGGTCAATGGGGTGGAGTTGACCCACTACCTAGGAAGACTTGGGCCGAAGACGCATAGTTTGGGAGTTCTTGGCGGCGATGGTCCGGGTGGACTGATACGGATGCAAAACTCCTTGGAGGCCGATTAGCCGAGCTTGTGCTTTCTGGATGCCGAATACCGTGACCGATCCTTTTTTGGACAAGGCGGATCGTCAAACCTTGAGAATGACCGATCGAATGAACTGCCACGTGGGATATCACGTTACCCTAATTAAAATTAAGATGAAAATTTTAACCCTAATGTGAAACGATCTCCATATCAATATGTATCTTAAAAACATTGACTATAGATCCACCTTTATAAAACAAAAAGAGGATTAGTCATCATCTGTGGCATTAAAAGTCAAATTTATTAAATTATTACTGCTTTGGAAGAAAATAAGGATTGATCTAATATTAGCAGTTGAGAAAACAACATGAAATTTATGGAAATTTTGGCCATGCCACACATTTCAAAGTCCACGAAGTCAACCCCTCAGCAAATACTCAGGCTCCAAGAAATTCAGGATATATTTTTCAACCAAACCAATTACTCATGAAACGAGCGCACCAAATACGCGGTATATATTCATTCCATCTAGCAAGCTGGAAGTTCTAACCCGCTCCTCTTCCTATAAACAAAATCCCAAATATGTCTTCAACCACAGAATCTAAAATGGCCACGGCCAAGACAGTCATTTCCACCCTGGGCTCTATTGCCGCAACAGCAATGGTGGCTCGTAGCATAGCCCGAGACTACATGCCCCCTGAAATCCAAGACTACCTTTGTCTGGGCCTCCAAAACTTCTTCAAACGCTTCTCTACTCAATCAACAATTGTGATCGATGAGTTTGATGGACTCACCAACAACGAAATATACGACGCTGCAACCGTCTACCTAGGCACCAAAATCTCACCCAATAATCGCCGCCTCAAAGCCACCAAAACCGAAAAAGAAAATAGCATTACGCTCGCCATGGAGCGTAACGAAGAGGTCATAGAAACATACAACGGGGTCCAATTCAAGTGGGTTTGGATCTGTTACCAAACGCAACAGGCCAGAAGTTACTTCAATCCTTTTGACAGGAGCTCATCAACCAGATCCGAAGTTCGATGTTTCGAGCTCACGTTTCACAAGAAGCACAAAGAAATGGCGGTCAACTCTTACTTGCCCTTCATTTCGAAACAAGCAACAAGTAAGAAGCAAGAGAGTAAGACGTTGAGAATTTTCACGGTAGATGCTGAGATTATGTATTCAAATATGACGGATTCTTGGAAATCCGTGAATCTTGATCATCCGGCTACTTTTGACACGCTGGCTATGGACTCAGATGTGAAGGAGATGGTGTTGAAGGATCTTGAGAGATTTGTTAAGAGAAGAGAGAAATATAGGAAAGTAGGCAAGGCTTGGAAAAGAGGTTATTTGCTGTATGGACCGCCAGGGACCGGAAAGTCTAGCTTAATTGCTGCGATGGCCAATTACTTAAATTTTGATATATATGATTTGGAGTTGACTGAGCTGAGGCGTAACTCAGAGCTGAGGAGACTTTTGATAGCGACGGCAAATCGGTCAATATTGGTGGTGGAGGATATTGACTGCACCATTGAGTTTCAAGAAAGGGTGAACGGGGCTCGAGCCATCCAGCCTCGAGGGTTCCATCATCAGGAAGAAAGCAAGGTGAGTTTCATTTCTGTTTTGTATTCTTCGATTTATTTTTATTAATCTGTCTTTTTTGTTGTGTGGTGGGTCGCTGTTTACCATGTGGGTTGATTGAGTTTATTTGGTTGTTTAGGATAGCAAGGGAGAATAGATTGAAAGCAACTTATGCACATTCAAGACTTTTTGTTATTGTAATCTTCTTGATCCTAAGGTCCCTTTCCATATACCAGCAGTTACAACCACCTTTGAGCTTGGTTTGACTTGAGGATTTTTCTTTTTTTGGCTAAGTTTCCTCATTGCATTTTAGTAAAAAAAAAAACAAAAAAAAATTCCTCCTCGTAATAAGATCCCCAGACACATTGTCGAAGAATTATATGATTATTTACAAACAGCTGTTTCCTTATTTTATTTATTCTTTTGGAAGAATCACCAATGATGCACACAAATGCATATGGTAGAATTGGACTAGGGCGAATTTTGCACGCACAAGTTTCTTTTCGTATCAGAGGTCTTAAGAACTGCCAGGAACTACTTGTCTCTTTCATTTTTACCAGGGGTTGATACTATTGATAAGAGGTATTTTCCTGCACTCAGCTTTATTTTCTTTATACACGGTGCATGATTATTAAGCAAATTACCAAATAAGGATACTGCCAATTTACATGGGGCCTCCTTTTGAATTTTGATTCTCTGCGCACTAGAAAGCGCGTGCGACTTATGACCTTTTCCCCACTCCACGCTTCTGTGATTGATCAAGACTAAACGTAATACTTAATATGGGGAACTTGTTCATTTTATATACCACGTAAACTTCCATTTTGCATGAAAACGACAATAGATCATGCTATCTTAATATTCAGTCTGCTTATCATGCTTACTTGTTTTGCCAAATCTAGTGGTGCAGGATTATTACTTTATAAAAGTTTGATTTATAAAAGTTCGATTAACCAAGGTTTTGGTGTTTTTTTTTTAATATCAGGTGACACTATCAGGTTTCCTGAATTTCATTGATGGATTGTGGTCAAGTTGTGGCGACGAGCGAATCATTATCTTTACTACAAATCATAAAGAGAAGCTTGACCCTGCATTGTTGCGCCCAGGCCGCATGGATGTGCACATTCACATGTCTTATTGCACCCCTTGCGGCTTCAAACTTCTAGCCGCTAATTACCTTGAGATTGACGATCACGAGCTTTTTGGGCTGATTGAGGAGTTGGTTCAGACCACGGAGGTGACCCCGGCTGAAGTTGCTGAGCAATTATTGAAGAGCGACGAGCCTGATGTTTCTCTTAGTAGCCTAGTTGATTTTCTTCATGTCAAGGGAAAGGAAAATGAGGAGGCCAAGACCAAAAAAGCACTAGAGGCGGAAAAGGAGAATGAACGGGAAGACGAGAGTAAGAAAGAAAATGGAGAAAACCTGACAACAAAAAACACAGATTGTCGTTGCTGCTGTTGCAAAAAGTGATTGAATTAAATTTGATTAGATGACCCTCTTTTACATTTCTACCAAGAAAAAAGTCACCCTTTTACATGGATATATCATTATGAACAAGTTATAAACCTTCTTTTTCGAAATGTTGACTGCAGAATTATTATATATTGAGTCTCCCCACTGGCCCGGATTTTGAGCTGTGAAATTGTCTTTTATGTTTCATAAATTGGGAATGAAACTAAGTGAGACCATGATTAAGAGCTTTATAGGAAAAGGGCTAGCGGCCCAATTTAATGGCTTTATAGAAAAAGGGCTATTGGCCCAATTTATGCAATGTAGACATGTAGTTCATAGCTTTTACCTTCTTGTTTTCTTTTGAAATCCATGAAATATATTCCGTCATGTGTTGAGTGTTGTATTGAATTCTTATAAATCGAATATGTTTATTGACTCAACTCAAAAAAAATTAATAATAAAATAGCGGTTACCAAAAAGGTGAAAAAAAGAAAAAAGAAATTTAGTTAGAAGTGAAGGATTGAAATTCCGCCGTATAAATCTATTTCGTTATTGGTCTGACTATGTATTTATATAAACATAATTTAGGATTACTATTGGGAATTCTCATATTTAGCCAACTTTATGAGATTGTTAGATTTGGTGAATTTGAGATTTAGTTTTGACTTGTGAGTGTTCTCTATATATATTGTACTCTCCGAATTTCAATATAATAAAAATTTATTGTCTTCGGCCCAATAGTTTTTTTCGATCAATTTGGATTTTCTAGTATTCGATCTCCTCTATTTTTTCTCGGTTGATTGGTATTTTGTCATAACTTTGTTATAACAGAGTAAGTGAAAATAAATTTCTTTTGGATAAAAAGAGCTACTTATATAGTGTATTACACAACAACATAAAAACTCACGAAGGGCAGCCCATCCTTGGAACAAACTACAATAACAAAGAGTCTTAACTAGTGCACATTACGGGGAGTAGATCTCTCATTATCTTCCCCCCTGGAACATAAAAGTTAAAACAAAGAGTGGGAGAGTAAGATAACTAACATACACAAGCTCCTGATTACATGCAAACTTTGCTATACAGTCGGCCACAATATTGGCCTCTCCATAGATGTGCACCTCCTAGGGCTGATCCAGCATTTGTCTGCAACGGAATACAAGAAGATAAATAAGTGTATTAGTGTCGTAACTAGTAGCAAGCAGATTAAAAACATCCTGAGCATGACATTATTGTAGAATAACATTCCGGTAGCCCTAATTTCAAGCCAGTAAAGCCCATCATAATTAAACACATCAACGCTCAGGTGCGACTCCCCCATCAACTCCCGAGAAAAAGCAATAAGCGGATTAACTAAATAGGTCATTTGTGACTACGGAGATTGGTCGTGACTCTTGACCCATCCACCCCAACAAACAACACAAAACACAACATTGACAGACACCATCAGATTAGTACATGACAAATAATCTTTACCAGTCCAATCATCTCATCGGAAAGCCATGCATGATGCATCAGCCATGTCCTTTTTTCCCAAAATAGGGTTTAATTATTTGATTTGATTCTCCTAGCTTTCGCAAGATTCGGAACACCTCACAAAGTCACAAGGGTTCCGTACAAATTGTAATGGATTAATTTGTCACTCTATATTTGTTTTTACTTTTTTTTTTTTTTTTTTTTAAATTTTTTTATTTTAAAACAACACAAGAACAGACTGAAGAACGTGTATTAAGTTAATAAATATGTCATTTGGAATTAACTAAATAGGTTACAATATATTGATAAAATGATGAACAGTGTTTTTTTAAAAGAATTAATAAAACTCAGATAAATATGTGTAATTAAAAGTTAATGAACTCCACAATTAAGCTAGCATTGATACATATAGACATAGGATACTACTCCATCGTACCAGCGGTTCAGAATTCGCCAGCGAACCCATTAGCTTTTGTTTCTTGTGTTTCTTAAATTCGTTTCTTTAGAGTTTAGACTCTTGATTTCCAGGAAAAAGACCTGCCATCTGCTACATTAACCCAAATTTATTTTTCTAAATCAATTTATATGTCACTCACTCTTTATCTTATCTTATCTTCTTTTTTAATTTTATTATTAAAAAAATATAATTATTAAATTAAATTAGGACATAAATTTAGACAAAGTGTGAAACATGTAATTTGATTTCTTAAATTGAATTCTACTTAGAAGGATTGCATGTTACCTAATGGTTAGGACGCTAGAGGTTTTTTTGAAATTATTTATTATTAATTTGTTTTCAAGTTAGAGATAAACTTTAGTTTTTGAATAATTTGTAAAATTTATGAAGTTCTAACATGATGATAGAAATATATATTATAAACTATTTAAAATACTTAAAATTTTTCTTTAAAAATTAATATAAGAAGTGAAACTAATTACACCATACTATTGCTTTTAACACTTAAATAAATTTATATTAATTTCAAAATTTTATAATTAGGCAAATTAATTCAAAATATCAATATGTAAATTAACTTTGTAAACTATGATCTCCTAATAAAATATACTCCATCCGTCCAAAAAACGATAGATAAAATATGAAAAATACGCAAATTAAGAAAATTAATTTTTTAGGAGAGAGTATTTTTTGACAAAATTATCATTGCAAGTATATTTTATAATAATAAAGAAAAAAATTTTTAAATATAACATAAAGTGAGAATAAAAAAATAATTATAAATTAAAAATAATAAATAATAAATTAAATTATTTTTTTAAACAATAAAATAAATATTTAAATTTATTCTTTTGTGAACTGATAGAACATTAGAAAAAATATATCATTCTCATTCCTAGTCATATCACACCTTGTATATATCTAATAAAGTAGGTCCGTCTAAAGCATCACCGTTGATATAATTTGACATACATTCATTCTTCATTGTAGCAACATATATAGAAGAAGAAGGGCCATAAACTTCCTCAAGAAATTGAAAAGATGGTGTCCCTAAAAGATTGGCCTTCAGCATCTACCGTCTATGGAGCATATGCCACGTTATCAGGCGCAGTAATGCTGCTCCAAACAACATTCAACCAGCTACTGCCTCGTCAAGTTCAAACCTTCATAACATCCAACGTCAGCCGCTATTTTTTGAAGTACAAAAAAACCAATGAGTTTACCTTCATTATCGAGAAAAAACATGGCATGACACGAAACGAACTCTTCAATGCTTCTCAGATATTCACATCAACCATAGTCGATCCCCGGACCGACAGGCTCAAGATCAGCAAAGGCCCCAACAACAAGCACATAACCCTTAGGTTGGCAGAGTCCGAGGCCGTTGTGGATTATTTTCAAGGTGTTGTGATTACTTGGAGATTTATATGTCTGAAGGAAAATAATAATAATCCTGAATATTTTGGAGAGGAGCAGCAATACTTTGAGGTAAGATTTGACAAGAAACACAGGGACTTGGTTTTGAATTCTTACGTGCCATTTGTGTTGGAAAAGGCAGAGGCTATTGGACAGGAAATAAAGGATCTGAAGCTTCATACTCTAAAAAATTCAAGTTCCAAGCTAGTGACTTGGGATTCAATCAAGCTTGATCATCCTTACACTTTTGACAAGCTTGCTATGGAGCCCAGCCTGAAAAAAACTGTAATTGATGATTTGGATCGGTTTATTGAGAGGAAGGAGTATTATAAGAAAGTGGGTCGGGCTTGGAAACGAGGGTATCTGCTGTATGGGCCTCCGGGAACTGGTAAATCGAGTTTGATAGCTGCCATGGCTAATTATCTTAAGTTTGATATATATGATTTACAGCTTATGAATGTAAGGGAAGACTCGACTTTGAGAAAGTTGTTGTTGTCCACTCCAAATAAATCAATTCTTGTGATTGAGGATATCGATTGTAATGGGGAAATACCAGATCGAAACGAAAAAAAAGAACAATCAGAAAGGCGTCCATGGGATTTGCAGGTTAGTGTTAATTTACAACACCTATCACTAGATACAAATCGTTGCGCCCTGAAATTTTCCCGACTTCCTTTGTATTTTTCATTAAAAATTGCATTTTCTTTTAGTTGCAATTAGAGGGAATATTAGTTACTTAATCAGTGTTTTTTTCTTAACTTTGCCTTAATTTGTTTATATTGCGCTTCAGTTTACACCATCGGGACTATTAAACTTCATCGATGGACTATGGTCGAGCTGTGGGCACGAGAGGATCATCATCTTCACCACAAACAACAAAGACAGGCTTGATCCGGCTTTGTTGCGACCTGGACGAATGGATATGCACGTTCACATGTCTTATCTTACCATTAACGGATTTAAACAGTTGGCCTCCATTTATCACGATATCAAAGATCACCATTGGCGGTACAGGGAGATAGAAGTGCTGATTGGGAGCATGGAAGTGACCCCTGCAGAAGTTGCAGAGGAACTCATGAAGAGCAGTGATGCTGATCTTTGTCTTGGAGGTCTTGTTAATTTTCTTAAGCGCAAGAAGATGGATAGCTGCAAGGATGAAGGAGCTGATGGCATGGACCTCCCAGCAGCCAAAAGGCCAAAAACTGATAGTTGTAACAATGGTTGATCTCAACCTTGTCTACCATTCGTTTTTCAGGGTCTTGCATCGGTAATGGGAAAAGTAACGATTTTTTAAAAATATATTTCGTTTCACGTTTGTATATTTGTCGTAATTGTGGCATGATAATATTATGTTCTTAATTGTAGTGTGGCATTTTATACTATAATATCGACGTAGAAGCCGGACTCTTATTTTCAAAGCAAAATTGTTTGACCAACTGAGAATCAGACTTTCATGAGCAGCAGCTCTGCACTTGGTTTAGCAGTTGACTGTTAGCCATCCGGATAATGCTTCAAATTCCTGACAAAAATCGTCAAGTAAGAGATGTTGGTGGTGGACAAACTGCCTGAGAAGATGAGAGTTAATTCGAGTCTTGAAGTTTATATCTCTTAGCTTTGGCATGGGTTGGTTGCCTTGTTTTTGGAGTTTCTATTCGTATTTTTTTTAATCTTAATAATGGATAATTAAAATGATTTTCAAATGAATATCTGATTAAGTTGGTGAATAAAATTCAACTAATTTGATTGAGACACATATAATTTCACACGTGCTAATTTAAATTATTTCTATAAACGATATTTTAAAAATTATTAGAGGATAAATAAATAGTCTTAACACTTAAAATGTGAAGTAATGCAAAAATTAATTATGCACAATTAATTTAAGCAATACTCGTATAAAACTACTAAGGTTTTAAACGGAAAATTCATCAAAATCAGAAAATATTGAGTTGAAGTAATGACGGTCCTTGCACAAGTCCTTTTCTTTCTTTGGTACATGCACCCGTCCTTGTCATTCTCATCAGAATGATGAAGATTGGTGCGCAGTAAGCTTTTTGAGTAGACTTTTGAGGCAACAAATTGAAGAAGACATGATAATGATGAAGACCTTCCCCAAACCTATCAACTCAGGCACGTGAAAAGTGACGACAGAACAATTTAAAATTAATTTATTAATTAAAAAAATATTAATTAATTATTTTTTAAACCTATCACTCAGGCATGTGAGAACCGACGACAGAACAATTTAAAATTAATTTATTTTAAATATATATAAATATATATATATATATAGTTTTTAAAAAATATATTTTAAATTAATTTATTAATTAAAAAAATATAAGCTTGAGCATCCTTGCACTTTCTAACTTCGGATCAAAAATCAATGCAGAATTTAAAAATAATTTATTCCATTCCTATGAATCATGTTTATATTGAAACCGAAATAGAAAATTGATTATACATGAATAAATTTCGATTTAGATAAGAAGAACAGTTGCGTCTGTATCAGCGTGTCAATCGTCACGCCTTTACTGATATCCACACCCACGAACTGAGTCCGAGCCTTGTGCGTTAGCTGCGTAATTCTCCGGTTTTATTTTTTCTAAATCTCTCAAACTCGCGATAAAAGTAGGATAAGGCGTGTCTCTTTTTACAACCCGCCCATTTTAATCATAAATATAACAAGGAAACCCTAGCTGTCCGACCCAATATATTATAAACTTAGTTCACTTAGTGTGCGATCTTATAGGTTTACCTAACATTAGCAGTAGACCCAAAACTCCTTTTTGGCTCACAAGTTATAAGCGGCCTCTAACAAGACATTATAATTACGTAAGTTAGGTGAATGTCGATTTTTCCGACACAACTTTATACACAACTAATAATAGAGTATGATTTTTTTAAAGATATTAGCTGTCAGTGTGTGTGTATAGTAGCTGTGATTCCTGTAATTATGCAAATTATGTCATTTACCTTTGCTATATAAAGGTATGTAATGTTACTCAGAAAT